>JARJLF010001788.1:0-62132 GCA_029378395.1 Mycena leptocephala
TTTTCTTCTTCTCTTGCTCGTGTTCTCGTCCCGTCCTAATGTCGAACTGGGCACTCCAACCAATAATTGTGAAGTTGAAAAGCCGGAAGGATTGGACAGTTCCCAAGGTCCTCATTTCGTCGAGCTCATATTTTTTAAGCAGAGTCCTACTTGCAAATGTCCCCAGGAAGTAGGGGTAATATCCGGCACCTAAATGAAGGAAGGAAAGGGACCTGGTGTATGGTGCATGGCTGCTCTACATATTTCGCAGCAGAGTTATGGTGGCAGGATGGGGTTCGATTCCACAAGGTCCCATTTTTCGTTCATTTTGTGAATTTTTTTTTTTCTTGCTCATGTTCTCATCCTGTGCTCTTGTCAAGTTCGGGACTCGAAATTAGGTTCCTGACATCGAAAAGTTCCCGAGGTCCCAATCCCGCTGCTCTATTTTTTATGTATTGCGTGAATATTTTTCTGTCTGTGATTAAATTTATAATTATTGTTGCAGAAGGGTTCTTATTGAGGATGTGACTAGTAGAGGGAAAGGGACCTACGGTGCACGGCTGTTCTGAATAGTCCTGTGCTTCTCCCAGTTTGGCAGCAGGACGGGGTTTGACTCCCCGAGGTCCCACTGTACCACCTCGTTTGTCTTTATTTTATTTTATTTTATTTTCCGACTTTTTTTTCTCACTTCAGGTTCATATCCAGGAGCTACTTGAGGGGACCTGGTGTATGGTGCACTGCTACTTTTCGTTATAGGTTGTCCAACACTGTGTGAAGCAGCAGGACGGGGTTTGACTCCCCGAGGTCTCACTCAGTTGCATTTGTAGTATTTTTGTCGCTTTCTTATTTTATTTTTTTCCTTGCCTCGGTTGGTCCTCGAGCCGGCGGCAGAATGTGGAGCAATGACTTGCTCTAGTTCCCTGTACAATATTTATTTGGGAGGGTGACTTAAGTCTAACTTAATGTTCAGTTTGTTGTGGTACTTGAGGAGACAGAACTGTGGGGTCTATACCCTGGAGTGACTTGGAGGAAGGAAGGGGACCCGGTGTATGGTGCACTGCTACTTTTCCTGGCATGCAAGAAAAACAGTTAAGCAGCAAGACGGGGTTCGACTCCCCGAGGTCCCATTTTTCGTTCATTTGTGATCGTTTTTTTTTCTTGCTCGTATTCTCGTCCTGTGCTGTTGTCAAGTTCAGGACTCGAACTAATTGTGAGGTTAAAAGCCGGAAGGATTGGATTGGATTCCCGTACTATACTATTCAGCCGATCCAATATTTTTTATAGAGTCCTATTTGCAGCTGAGTGTTCCCTGGAAGTTCCCTTGAAGTAGCGGTAATATCCAGTACCTAATTGGGGAGAGGAAAGGGACCTGGTGTACGGTGCACAGCTGTTCCGAATAAGGTTTTCCAGTGTCTATTAAGCAGTAAGACGGGGTTCGACTCCTCGAGGTCCCATTTTTTCTTTTTCTTTTTAGTCTCTGCCCTTCTTGCCCGTGGTTCCGAATTTATTTGTTATCTCTAGATCTGGGATTCAAATCTGGGTTGTCGTTGTAGTTGCCTCGGCTCTGAGCTGAGATCCAATTTTGCTCTGACTAATATATATTTTATTCCTACTTGTGAAAGATGTCCAGTCCATATCAGGCAGCTAATCAAAGGAAGGAAAGGGTCCTGGTGTATGGTGCACGGCCGCTCTACGTATCTCGTTTACGAAGCAGTTGTAGTGGCAAGACAGGGTTCGACTCCCCGAGGTCCCATTGTTTTACGGCGAAGCATCTTTTTTCTTCTTTAGTTTTTACTCCTTCCTTTGCTCAGTTGGTCCTCGAGCCGGCGGCAGAATGTGGAATCATTATCCAGACTTGCTCTAGGTTGCCTGTGCAATATTTAAATTTAAGCGGTGGTCTGTACGGTATTTAAATTTGTTGTGTTGATCACAGGCTAGTACTTGAGGAGGCAGTACTGTGGGGTCCATACCCAAGAGTGACTTGGAGGAAGGAAAGGGACCTGGTGTACGGTGCACAACTACTTTCTGTGGCCCTTTATATAACACTTAAGCAGTAAGACGGGGTTCGACTCCCCGCAGTCTCATCTCCTTTGTCTGACTTCTTTTTCTTCTCTTGTTCATGTTCTCTTGCTCATGTTCCCGTCCCATTGTCGAACTCAGGACTCCAACTAATTGTAAGAGAGAAAAGCAGGAAGCATTGGATTCCCGTACAGTATTTTCAGTCGATCCAATATTTTTATAGAGTCCTATTTGCAGCCCGGAAGTAGGGGTAATATCCAGCAGCTAATTGGGGAAGGAAAGGGATCTGGTGTGTGGTGTACGGCTGCTTTCCATCATTATTATTACATGATTGTTGACCAGCAGGACGGGGTTCAACTCCCCGAGGTCCCACTGTACCACCTCATCTGGTTTTATTTTATTTTCCGACTTTTTTTTCTCACTTCAGGTTCATATCCAGCAGCTAACCAGATGAAGGAAAGGGACCTGGTGTACGGTTCACAGTTGCCTCCAATTCTCATTTTCCATGATAAAATTACGCAACAGGACGGGGTTCCACTCCCCGAGGTCTCACTTCTAGTTGTCGTAGATTCTTTTTTCCCCTTCTCCTTTGTTTGGCATGGGATGTGTTGAGACTGGCTATAGGAGGAAGGAAAGGGACCTGGTGTACGGTGCACCGCTGTTCCGAATAGGTTTGTAGCTCCTCTTCAAGCAGCAGGACGGGTTCGACTCCCCGAGGTCCCATTTTTCGTTCATTTGTGATCGTTTTTTTTTTCTTGCTCATGTTCCCGTCCCATTGTCGAACTCGAGACTCCAACTAATAATTGTGAAGTTAAAAGCCGGAAGGATTGGATTGGATTCCCGTACTATACTATTCAGTCGAATCAATATTTTTTATTTTTTATAGTCCTATTTGCAGCCTGGAAGTAGGGGTAATATCCAGCACCTAATTAAATGAAGGGGAGGGACCTGGTGTATGGTGCACGGCTGCTTTACTTATTTCATTCGCGAACAACTATTGTAGTGGCAGGACGGGGTTCGACTCCCCGAGGTCCCATTTTTTGTTCTGTTCTTTTCTTCGTTTCTTTTTGCTTCGAGAACTCCAGCCTCTGGCTCATACCCAAAAGTCACTTAGAGGGAAGAAAAGGGACCTGGTGTATGGTGCACAGCTGCTCTCCATGGGATCGAAGGTTGTCAATCGCGTAAAGTGGCAGGACGGGGTTCGACTCCCCGAGGTCCCATTTTTCGTTCATTTTTTTGTTTAGTTTTTTTTTTCTTCTATTTTTCGTACTTTTTTGACTCCTTCCGTTCGCAGATGTTATAATATTAATTAATTGGAAGAGAAGTGAATGGAAGTTTCTTGTCGTATTTGCGACTAGTACTCTAGCTATAGGTACAGACAGACAGGTTTGTACCTGAAAATCTGATTTCTCAAGTTCTACGTTCCCACCGTCAGCGACACGACACGACAGCAGCTGTCCCAGGGTGTCCCCCGGTTCCCATCGCACCAGCTGGCACTCGGACCGCAACGCCAACGCCAATAGAGCGGGACAAAGCCTAAGGAAGCTTGGGATGGGGAAATCCGGACGACGGACACCCTCGCGTGTCATGGGAATTTCGAACCGCGAGGCTGTGTGAACGCTGAATACTGTACCACCTCGTCACTTTGTGGGGACACTGGGGGAGAAAAGGCGGGGTGCGAACGATATTCATAATTGTTAATGTCAATAGGCGGCCGCGGCCTAGCATTGAATTGTTGTGGGTCCAGGCTCCGACTCCACCCTCGGAGCTCTAGACACGGCAAGCTCCAGACAATAGCACGGCAAGACTCTCCACCCCAGACTCCAGACTTCAGCTTACCACGCCAAGCTCCAGACACAGCAACGCTCCATTTAATTCATTACTACAGCTATGTGCTGGCATTCATTTTAAATGTCGAGCTGGCACCCTTCCGACGTATCCTCTCTACGCGTTTCGACTGTAAGTATAGACGACGTCTACAGCATATAAGTAGACAGACACCGACCGACATCGAACAGTTGTTGTTACGGGCTGTTATCGGCAACCCCGTCGGACGTCGGGAAAACTTTGTCGGTGTCGGCTACTATCGGGGTAAAGGGTGGCGGATCGGTGTTACTCGGAGGTGGTGCTGATGAAAAACGAAATTGGATCCTGCTCCGACTTTAGCACGGTGATATGGATCGCTTTGGCTCCACCGTGACCCTGCGGCCGTTGTATGCACAGCTTGTGAATTTAGCTATAGTACTGGTGTGTAGGAGGAGATAGATAGCAGAGTAGATAGCGGAGAGAGTAAGATAGTGGATAGCAAAATTACGAAGTGGTGGCGCGCTATCCTTTGCTGTAGGTGGATACACCCGCGCTGTCGACCTTGTCAATCAATCCACTTCCTGTCCAGTGTCTGTAGTTTTTCCATGGCCTCCGGCTTGGCGTTCACACTTTGTAAGTCGGCACTGAGTCAGGCACGCGCGGTGATTGGACGATAACGAAATGTCAGAGTGGATTACCTGTATCGGTTATCGGCGACACACGATAGCGATCCTGTTACGGCAATAGGGACGGCGAGGTTCTGTGCACTGCTTGGCTTTTACTTTCACTTTGACTTGGTGTGTCTAGCTGTTCCTCTGTGCTGTGCTGTGCAAACTGGATTATAACGTCCTTCTTCTGTGCAGTTCTTCAATTGAACTAAGTAAGAAGGAACCAAGCAACAAGCCAGAAGAACAGGAAGGAAGCAATGGGCACGGACACGTACCTCCACAACCTCGCCGCGCGCGCGCTCAACATCACCTACGACTCCTCGGGCGACATCAACTGGGTCGACCCGACCGATGGGAAGCTGTTCGTGTATAATGCGGGCGATATTGCTTGGGTGCGTCGTCTCCCCATTGCCCTCACCCGTCCTTGTCCTCCCCGCCCTCACCCCGCCCTTCGCCCGTTCTTCCCGCTCCCCCTCAATGTAGCGAGAAAACTGCGCTAACCCCGACACAGGTCCTCGCATCCATGGCCCTCGTCTGGATCATGATCCCCGGCGTCGGCTTCTTCTACTCCGGTCTTTTGAGACGCAAGAACGCGCTGAGCATGATATATCTGAGTATGGTCACTGTCGCGGTCGTTTCGTTTCAGGTGGGTTTGCTTTTTTGCGACGAGTTTTGAATGATTTTTATTGAAATTTATTGGGGGACGCAGTGGTTCTTCTGGGGCTTCTCCCTCGCCTTCTCCGAGACCGGCAGCGCGTTCATCGGGGATCTGAAGGTATGTCTTTTGCTCGTGTTTTGTGCTCTCGTCATTTCTGCTATCCGGATTTGGTTTTTTCGGCTTTGGATGGGATTTTTCGATTTCGTGTCTGCGGGCTGCGTGTCTACCTACGGGGTGAGACATGCACTCGGACATGGGCCCCGCGACGCCGCCCTTGCGGTGCGGTGCGGTGACGCGCACCTGCATCTGCACGACGTCCATGTGGCGCGCTACCGCGCTAGTTATGCTGACCGCGGCGGCGGTGGCGGCGGGTTTTGGGTTTTGGTGCTGGCGACCGCGGTGGCGGTGGCGGCGATGCCTCGGACGCTCTGGTGGGTGCCTCACGCCGCCAGACGCTAGCCGGCGAGGCACCGCTCGCTAGCGTAGGACTCGTCTCTCGTTTCGTCGTGGCGCCGATTGTGCGGAATGCGCAGTGAGCTCCGCTTACGCTTCGATGTGCCGTTGTCACTGTCGATGAGAGGATGTGGACGAGGACGAGTGTCGTGCCTCCCTTGCGCGCGCGTACCAATTTTGGTGCGAGGATGACGATGACGATGACCGGAATCACGGGCTCGCTCGCCTTCTCGCGCTCCCTTTGCTCTCCCGCGCGCCTTGCGCCGTTTCCCTCTTATCTTCATTCCCTCTCATTCTCATTCTCATCTCTTCCCCTTCCTCTTCTCATTATCATCAAAATATACACCGTACACTATGCTCACATTCGTTCGCAGTACTTCGCCCTCCGCGGCGTCCTCGAACAGCCCTCCATCGGCTCGCCGCGCATCCCCAGCATCGTGTTTTGCATCTATCAGTTGATGTTCGCTGCTATTACGTGCGTTTTTTTCTCCCTTTCTTCCTTTCTTCCTACTTTTGCTACAGGCGTTCTCGTCATTCCTATCTCTACTTTTGTGTTTCTACTTTTTTTTTGGATGGAGAGAGAGGGGGAGGCGTTTTTTTCGAGCGTTTTTTTTTTTTTTTTTTTTTTTTTTTGGTGTGGATTTTCTACGATTTTCTCTACGTTCTTCCGCCCCGTGCCCCCGCTCGGGCTTCGTGCCTGTACCTATGCTCGTGCGCGCCCGTGCTCGGGCTCGGGCTCGGGCTCGGGCTCGGGCCCTGCCTGTGCTTTGACCCTCGAGTCGGGCTTGTTACTTGGGTACAAATTCAACGACCGTCGTCCCGCCGCCGAGCCCGGGTTGGCAACACCACTGTGTGCGGCGGTATTGGAGCGGTGCGCGGCTGGTGTATGTGCACACGGCGCGCAAGGATGTGGAGACGTCGGCGCGGGGATATGGAGACTTGGAGAAGTCGGAGGGGCGGGGCGAGGCGGGTGTGGGACTGGGGATCGCGGGGATCTTCTCTCGCGAGGCTGGGCGCGCGCGTGCTTCGAGAGCCCCGCGTTCGTACTTCGAGAGCGCGTCTCGTGGGAAGACGACGCGCAGATGGAGTGCGTGTCCTGCTTTAGGCGTTAGGCGTCGAGCGTCATGCCCTAGCGTCGAGCGTGCGTCGTGCGCCTTACGGTGACGAGATTTGCAGGTGTCCTGCTCGTCGTGCGGTAGGCGCCGAGCCTCGCTTGGGCTTCGAGCTTCGTGCCTAGAGCGTCGAGCGTCGAGTGTCGAGCCTTGATTCTCGCTTGGGCTCCGCGGTGTCGTGCGCGTCGCGGTCGTGCCCGTCCCTGGCTTGGGCTTCGAGCCCCGCTCATGTTCGTACTCGTCTGCGGCGGCGGCGGCGTAGATGATGCAGACCCTGCCTGTGCGAGGTGGATGGACGGCACGCTTGGGTATGGGCTGGGTCTGCTCTCAGGGTGCGCAGGATGTTGGCGGCATGACGTGGATGTGCGTCGACGACGCAGGGAAGGGGGCATCGCGCCCCCGGGAGATCGTGCGGCCGGCTGTGGACGTGTACGCGGGAGTTGGTGCTGGGCGCAAGTCTCCATCTGCCTCTGCTCTCGTTCTCGCATCTGCGTTCGGGAGTCCAGTGGGAAGCGCATCGAGGGGATTTTTCTCGATTTTCTTCCGTTCCCTTCTCCCTCTCCCCCATCCCCCTTCCTTCTCCCCTTCCCTCTCCCTCTTCTTCCTCCTCTCCCCCTTCCCTTCCCCCTCCCACTTCTTCCTCCTCTCTTTCAATCCTAACTAACACCCCTTCTTTTAACAGCCCGATCCTCGCCATCGGCGCCGTCGCCGAGCGCGGGCGCCTCTGGCCGCTCATCTTCTTCGTCTTTGCGTGGAGCACGCTCGTGTACGACCCCATTGCGTGCTGGACGTGGAATAGTAATGGGTGGTGAGTATTCGTCTCTGTTTGTGGTGTTTTTTTTTGGGGGGGGAGATTTTTGTGATTCTACGCCTCGCGTATTCGTTTGAAAAGACGACGGGGACCGGGGACGGCGAGTGGGGAGGGCAGACGTCTGCCCTACTCTAGGAACCCTGGGCGGCGGCGGATGCTACGCGTAACGCTACGCACTTACTTGGGGATAGCTTCGCCACTGGCCGAGACATGAGCTCGAGATGGCGAGACGCGAGCGAGAGGAGGAGCGAGGTGGTGCGCGGACTTTCCCTGCCCTTAGTCCCGCAGCTCCGTGTGCTCGCGTTGCGTTGCGTTGCCGTTGTCTCCCCGCGTAACAGTCGAGTGTCGGGTATCGACGCGTCGTCCCCCGATCGTCTCACTCATTCCCATCTCACTCCATGCGTCTTCCCCCTCCCTCCCTTCCCATCCCTCCCATCCCTTCCCTTCGCCTCATGTATCCTCGCTCACCCACCCTCCCCTTATACAGGTCCTTCGTCCTCGGCGGGCTCGACTTCGCGGGCGGTTCCCCCGTGCACATCTCCTCCGGCTCCGCCGCGCTCGCGATCAGCGTCTACCTCGGGAAGCGGACGGGGTGGGGGACTGCGAGGTGGGTTTTTTTTCTTTCTTTTTCTTTGGGATTCGAGAGGATGCTGTGTGCGGGACGGTTTTTGCTGTGTGGAGTTTGGAGAGGAGGGCCGAGGAGACTGCGCGGTGCGAGGCGAGACGGTTTGGGGAGGCGAGGAGACGATTTGGGGAAGCGAGGAGACGATTTGGGGAAGCGAGAGACTGTCCGCGGGACGATGTGGCGCGTGACAAGCGAGGGGGGAGACGCTGGGAAGAGCGATCCTATCGATGGCGCAGAGGCAAAGATATGGCTTTTGGGGGACATGACAAGAGATGGCGCGCGGATGGCGCCTTACCTCGCCTTTCTCCTCCCTCCCACCCCTCCCCTCTCCGCTCCTCGTCCTTGTCCTTCCGTTGCTTTTACTTTTGGATCCACAGACACAGACACAGATGCTGACATACCATTGACACAGACTCGCATACAAGCCGCACAACACGTCGTATGTCGTTTTGGGCACGGTCTTCCTGTGGTTTGGGTGGTTTGGGTGCGTGTTTCTTTACTTTTTTTGTTCTTGCGTATTTTGGAGATGGATGTGCTCGATGTGGGAAGCGGAGGAAGAGGTTTACGGAGGAGGAGGATACGACGGGGCGGACGGGGACGACGCCGTTCCTCATCCAGATGGTCCTCGAATCCGCGTGCGGAGAGCTGTTCGCTGGCCCAGCTTCCATGTCGTGCAACAGGTGTCAAGAAGACGCTGCTGCTTGTCTTCATGTCCTTCCCCTCCTTCGTTTTCCCCTCCCCTCCCTCCTCCTTCCTCCCTTCGTCTTCATCCTTCCTTCGTCTTCATCCTATCTTGACACCGAATCCCAATCCTAACGACCCCCCACAGCTTCAACGGCGGCTCCGCCCTCTCCGCGAACCTGCGCGCCGCCAACGCGTGCATCATCACCAACCTCGCGGCGAGCGTGGGCGGGCTGGTGTGGATGTTCTGGGTGCGTTGCGCGTTTTTTTGGTTTTTTTTGGTTTTCTGGATATATACACTTTCTTCACCATCCCGCATCGTCATCCACGACCCCGTCGCTATCCACTCCACGACCCCGTCCGGTGCCCTCCCGACCCTTCTGCACTGGTGGGTGGGAAGGCGAAGGAGAAGATTGGGCTCGTTCATCTCCCGCTCTATCTCCCTCTTGTCTACGACCGGGGAGACGCGAGCTTCCTCCTGCATTTCTCCCTCGCTTCGTCTCGCCCGTTTACCTACCATACTGCTCGCTCTCCTCCTTCATCTTTTGGTCTCGCTCTCGCTCTTCTACTCCGTCTACCTCCACACCGCCCGCTAACCCAACTCCCAGGATTGGCGCATCGAGCGCAAATGGTCCGCGGTCGGCTTCTGTTCGGGCGCGGTCGCAGGGCTCGTGGCGATCACGCCCGCGAGTGGGTTCGTTGGTGTCCGTGAGTGTTATTTCTTCTCTATGTTTTGGGGAAGCAGGGGAGGGGACGTGCGGCGCGGACGACACTTTCGAGAGGAGCTCACGCAGCGCGCCGCACGCCTGCATGAAGATCTCATCGTCGTCCCGCTCGCTCTTATTCTCTACCTCGTCAGTTTACTGACGACGCCTCCCAGCCGCCTCGGTCCTCTTTGGCTTCATGGCCGGCACCTGCTGCAACTTTGCGACCCAGCTCAAGTACATCTTCGGGTATGACGATACGCTGGATGTGCGTGCTTATTTCTTTCTTTCGTTTCTGCTTTCTCCGCACTTTCCTGGACACTCGGCATTTTCTGGACATAGCGCTTGCGGGAGCCTGGAGCCCACGAGCCGATCCCCTTGGACCCATGAGCCGATCCCCTTGGACCGCTGTCATGTACGACGTGCCTGGGCCTGTCTTTCATCGTGCCACATGTCGTCGTCCTTGGCCGGCGGCGTTCATCGCCATGGGCCACGCGGGTGTGCGAACGTCGCGCGTCGTGCGTCATGCGGGCGTGGGTGTGCGCAGATAAGGCGATCGACGCGCGGGCGCCGAGGATAACGCCCATAGCGATGCGGCCGATGCCTCGCATCCTTCGTGGCGTGGTGGTCCGTAGCGGAACGGAACCGAGGCGCCCCGTCCTGCTCAACAATTTTCCGGCTTGCTCCACCGCCGGAAACCGGCTAAATCGTTCTCGCGCTCTTGCTAACTTTTGTTTTTCTTGTAGATCTTCGCATCGCATGCCATTGGCGGGGTTGTCGGAAACCTGCTTACGGGTCTGTTCGCACAGTCGAGCGTTGCGGTGCGTTTTTCTTTTTCTTTTCGGGGTGCGGAATAGCGAAATTGACTTTGGGATGTAGTTCTATGACGGCGTAACACCAATTGCCGGCGGATGGCTCGACCACCATTACATCCAGCTCGCATACCAGCTCGCAGATTCGGCCGCGTCGATGTCGTACTCCTTTGTGATGACCGTGCGTCCCCTTACTTCGTGTCAAATGATAATCCTGACCGCGCGCGCAGACCATCATCCTCTGGATCATGCACTTCATCCCGACACTCCGGATGCGCGCGTCCGAGGAGGCGGAGCTGCTCGGCATTGACGACGCGGAGATGGGCGAGTACGCGTACGACTACGTCGGGCTCGAGCAGGAGATCGGGCACACGCTCGAGATGAACGGCGGCCTCGAGGCGCAGGCGGGCGGGCGCGAGGGCGACCACACGCATCACCACCATGCTGAGAAGAACATCGATGGGGACAGCACCTGAGTGGATGGAGAAGATATTTAAGCCTGATTTGCTGCGACCGGGATAACGCTCGGAAGCGACCCCCGTCCGATTTATTTTCGACTGCTACTTATTAGAACGAGGCTGACTGATGCCGCGGGAGGGTGGAGCGGCGAAGACCTTGACTGTAAATAACGATTCTTGCGACGCGTACATGCATCCTACCTAAATAAACCTAGATATTCGTTTTTGCTATTTTTCTCTGTTCGATGTTTAGTTATAGCTTTGCTTTTAGTTGTACGTTTGGATCGGCTTTCACCTTTGCTTTCGAAGCCGCGTATATAATTTGAATCGATGCAGTCATTGAAATTCTTCGCTTTGACCGCTGAGGGCCGTGCCATACATGGACAAATATTGGCTCTTCTTTCGTATTATCATCATGGTTGAAGCTCTTCTCCCGCAGCTGTTGCACTCCCGCCCCGCAACCGGAGACACCTAGGCTGAATAGTCCAATCGTGTCACGACTTACGGGCTGTTCACGACTTAGTACGGGCTGTTCTGTTGACAGCCTGTTGTACGGTCTCCGAGTCGGAAGCACCGGTAACTGGTTACTTACAGTTCTAGCTACATTAACTGTGCGCGCCGAGCTATTTCCGTGCTTGGTCTGAGTCGGGAACCTGCAGACTGCCTCAATTGGATCTATTATGGTGCAAATCTGAGGAGGTGGCGCACTATCTAGACGCTCTGGCTGTGTTTCGGTGTTTCCGTGGTGTCCAATATGTGCTAATGAACGGTAAATGAACAGGCTTCAAGGTAAAAGCCCCTGCACCTGGCTCGATAGCAGGAATAGCTGATCAACTAGTACTGGTATGTGTATACTAACGCCGTTCATCCAAAAAAAAATTGGAAACCATCCGATCACCATCGTCTTTAAAGTTCTCGCCGTTATTGCGCCGACTCGAGAACGGCAGTAGCGGCATCCCCAAAGAAATGAACGCGCGAAGGTCACACCGCCTCGCGTTTCGGATTCCCATGATCTGTCTGTGTGGGGTAACTGCCTCTTCAGCAAGGAACGTCGCACGAAGTGAGCTTGGCGCATTCCCACCGAGTCCCTGAAGCTTCGCGCTGGTTTGATTGAAATGTTCGATGGGTTCGGCCGTTTTGTCTCGTGTCTCTCGATGAACTCAAAATAACTTGAAGCACGCTCGTACCATATGGCTGAAAGCTCTATATCTTCGCCGCCGGGCGTTGACTCGTTTTATTTTTCTTTCTGGTCCTGGCAACTACATTATCACAATCTTCGGAGCATATTCCTTCGGATAAGCCGGTGATTTTCTGAGAAATGCAAGCTGGATACTAATATAGCGGATCATGCCTGTTAAAGACGTGGTCATTGGTGGATATCCTGACCAATTTTCCGTCTCAAAATATACCAGAGTCAAAAACTCAAATTATTCTGGACGGCGTGAGTGCATCGGATAGACTCGCGGTGTGACCAAAAATTGCTTCTTCTTTGTGGGTGTAAATGCAATCCCACTACTGCCTCCGAAGAAGCTGAATATCTCACGGCTGTTTTTTATAGCACCAGTATCAAGAATACTTATTTTTGCGCAAATAATCAACGGAAGTTTGTCCGCTTGAACCGCCCACTGAGATATCGTCGGTAATACATACTCACATTGCGAAGAACGTTCGCTCTGTACGAGCGCAACAGGCGCATTCTCGGGCTGATGGTATGCATCGGTGCTGGAGTTATCGCCATCCGTTCGGTGCTGTACTCCTTCCGATTTATCTTACCTCATCTCTGGCCTCGGTGGGGACGAGGTACCCCAACTGTATCTGTGCATCGGGTGCTACTCACGGTCGCCTTCCTGTCCTCTCTCCCTTTCTCGGCTTAACGCCCGAACTTATGAACGTGGACCGGTGACCCTGTCTCTCACATTCATCCAGAATCTCATCCTGGCTCATGTTTAACCTCTGCGATCCATCCCTCTCGATAATGTCCGGAAGATTTTCGACGAGTGCAATGATCACGGACAATGGTATTTTTTCAACCCTAGATCACAGTGCTTTGGGTGGGCAGAGTACCACACAAAATTGTGAACGAACGACTCTGGATCGCGACGTAACATCGAACCCTCCTGTCAGATATTTCTGATGACCTGGAGCTTGCTTGCTGACCGTGACCGGCCGTATCGATAACTATCCCCCGTATTTAGATGCACAATTGCATTGTAACATCCAAAGCAACTTCCTGCGCCTTCGACCGTGCGTCATATACATACCTCCCAGACGCTTCAATAATTTGTGTTTTTGAAAGGAGGGCCCAAAACTGTCACACAGCATCCTATCTTCCTGGCCATGTTCCTTGTCCCTTATTTTTCAAAGCCTACGGCAACGACCTAGTGTATTCTTCCCCATATCAGTTTTGGCGCAATTGACTGTGTGTGCGGTCTCGGTGGTCAGTGAATTTGTTGGAACCCCAGTGCTGGGTTGTGCCTTCGTCATGGAATCCCACGAACTTGCAAAGGTTTGGTATTTTATTCTGCGCTGGTTAGTGGTTAAGTTCTCGCTAATGCATTGAAATCTGATTTATTCATCAAGACACCTCTGTAATGACCTTGGCTCAGAAAATAAATGGAAAATTATCGAGAATGAGGATATATGACATCCAGCCCATGGCTTGGACGCACCTTCTGCTGAGGTTCTCTACCATTTCGACGATTTACTTGACAGTTGAAGATTGGCCGATATCGCCGTTACGCCGTAGGCACATGAATTGGACCGACTAAAATCAGGTAAAGCCAGAAAGGAATAGAAGTGTAACAATGGGATAGAATCTGTCCCCCAACGTAGTACATCGTAGACACATCCTTCACATTTCAACCCATACTTCGGCTTCTTGAACCCCTAACGGGTCCATCATCGATCCCATCACTTAGATCTGATGAGAACAATATAAAGTCAACCTGAAGCTGCGACTTCGTTCTTTCCTCCTACCTTCTTCTGAACCGTGTTGTTCAAGCCTTTTCAAGCCCGCAATTTACACCGTCCCAGCTATACACCATCTATGAACTAGCCCCATGGGAATGAATGATCAACTGTCAGAGTCGAGTCTGGCATGTGGCAGCCCCGAGCGCGATGCTCCACGTCCTGCATGTATGCGGTTCCCGATTGTCAAAAACCTGTCGTTCGTTGACCCCAAGTACCATGTTTAAAATCTCTTTTCTCCAAATTAAAGGTTTTCGCCACCCATTGCTTTTCTCTTTATAAATTACGCCTGCTGTCCGAAGCCTTTTTAAACTCCGCCATCTCCGCCCAACAATTCTCTCGATGCCGGCAGTCTGCAGGGCCGGCTACCAGTGACTAAGAAGGCATGCCGCAACTTGCCATCCCCACGCAATCACCTTCTATCACTTCTCCTTCGGCGAGGCTTGGGCCAAGACGGCCAAGAGACAGTTACTGCCCCTTCAAGTTGAAATTTATGCCCAATAGAAGGGCCGCGAAGCGGCCGAGCTTGTTCTATCACGAGTCGCTCCTTGGTCGCTCCGGCTTACTTAGTTACTAGATCCGCCGGACGCTCACTTTCTCAACACGGTGATCTTGGCGCGACACACTCCGTCAAGCGCCTAAAGGTGTGATTCGCTCAGATGATTATCATTTGATGCGTCTTTCGAGGACATAAAGGGGTACAGGGTGTGCGGAATTTGGCCAATGAGAGTGGGATTTGAAACTACATTGTCGGAGGGAGGATTATCTGACGAGCTATCGCGTTTTGCTCTAAGATTCGGCCATACTTTTTGAAGATATGGCCTCTGTCCGACTGTAAATAGACCGGCGGCCATTCTGATTCTCCATCACAAGATGGTTGCTGGAATGTTCGATTACAACCAGCTCGTTCTAAGTTAGAAATGAAAATGAAATCTTTCATCTGCGTATGTTTATTTTCCTTGTGCTTCGATTATGGCCGTGCACATCGTGTGCATAATTGAAGCACCCCACCGGATTTGGATCTCTTCATTTTACTGCCTCCTCTAGTCATTCATCGTTGGGCCACTCGGCGGTGCGACTGTCAATCGATGGTGCTTGATCTGATTTGATGCGACAATGACAATTTCGGCGCTTCTCCAGGCACCCGTTGATCCGACTGATCTGCATAGCGACTCCAAAGCCTGATTCTTTCTCCCATCTTCTGGCGGCAGCTCAGTGGAGACCCATGTTCACCACCGTCTACTCGACCCAATGAGCACGATAGATATCCAGGCCCAACTTGCAGCGTGCGTCACTCGTTTGGTTTCAATTGGACTTCAAATGACATTTCTACCCTAGAAACACAAATTACTATTTTAACCTCATTTCCTTCAGTATGTGCGCTCTCTTTCTCTCCTTGTTGTTTTCACCTTGTCCAGGTTTGCTTTACTACGACTATGCTTTAACTTTCGGCTGGGAGGTGTCGCGGTACTGGGGATTGGCGGCAACAGCCCCAAACGTCCTGTTCTTTTTGAACCGCTATGGGATGCTGCTTGGGACCGTTCCTGTCGTCTTTCAGTATTTCTGGACGACCGAGAGCACGCCCTATAAACTCTCAGTAAGTAGGAAAACTCTGCCTCTTTTGATCCTCAATGCAAACTGTTTTTAGATGTAAACGCAATCCCACCGCTGCCGAAGATTCAAAAAGTCTGACAGCCATATCGTAGATGCAACAAACTTCACTTGTATCATGAATACTTCGCGGTTGTGACGCAGATAATAATTGGCAGTACGTCAGCTCCTCTTTCCTTGTTGAACCGCCCACTGAGATTTCTTTAGTAATGCTCATATTACGAACGTACGCTCTGTACGAGCGCAATAGGCGTGTACTTTCGTTGATGATATTCGTCGCTGCTGGAGTTATCGCGGTGGGCGGTGTGAGTCCTCGAAGTTCACCTCCGAATTTATTTCATGTGCCTCCAGTGGGCCGTCATCTCTGGTCCCGGTGCAAAGGCTGGAGACGAGGTACGCGAAGTACCCCCACTGCATCTGTACATCGGATGCTCCGCAGGGATATCTGCCTCTCAGTGCGTCTCCTCCTTCTCTTTCGTTACATCGCGCTCCAACTTCTGGCACAGATCCGTGGGGCTTGCTGCTGCCTGGGCCGGCATGGGCGTGTTTGACCTTACCATATTCGTCTTGACATTATACAGAGCGTTGAGTCGGCGTCGTGCGCAGAGTCAGGGACTCGTCACAGTGCTGCTCCGCGATGGTATGAATATTTTCCTGCTGCGATGGTCTTGCGCTGACGGAATCCTTCAAGGCTCGATTTACTTCGGGTATGCAACCCACCCATTCGAACCAGATGTGACATTCTAACGGTATCCCTAGCGTGATAGTCGCTGCGAATTTAGCTAATATACTGACCTTTATTGTAAGCATGGATTTTTCGTCAACTTGTTGCCTCTTCTAACATATTTCAGTTTGCTGGGGTACGTTCAATTCGGCCCATATAATCCCGTGTCTTGACACCGTATAGCCATATACTCGGGGTGCCCCCACAACCTTCACCAACGTGTACGTTTCAGAGGCACGCCTTTATCTAAGTTGTGTCTCTTACATTCACCCAGCATCTCATCCATCATGATTTCCCGTCTTATGTTCAACCTCCGCGATCCGTCTCTTTCGACCGGAAGATTTTCGACGAGCGCGACGCTCACCCGCGAGGGCATGTTTTCCACGTATCTAGATCAAGGCGCTTTGGGCGGGCAGGGTACCACTCAAAATTGTGAGCAAACTACCCTGGATCGCGACCTAGTTCTAACCACGCTCTCTCAGACATTCCCAATGACATTGAGCTTGAATACCGTTGATTACCTGGAGCTTGAAAACCGGCTGCCATTGTATCGATAATGATCTCTTAGAAACAGAAATCCATTGTAACATTCAAAGCAATTACAAAAGTTGATCCATCCTACGGTCAGACCATTTCACCCGAGCATCCGTTTGGCGGCCACAGCTGGGTGTTCATCCATCGGCCTCCGAGGTGTGGGCATAAAGCCGGTCGGAGAGTCTCGTACTTGGTCTGAATCTGTGAGAGAAAAAATTATTATTTTAGTAGGCTTTCGCAGATCTTTACTCACCCCCAATGTGCCCAATTCTGGCGCTTCCATCGTTCTTCTTCGCTCAAGTTCAAAGCTTCGTAGCCGGACCGGCTGCTTAGTAGATTATGGTTAATAGTCATAGCTCCGAATTCGTCGCCATTCGACCCATATGACGTTCCGATCGCCCCTACGCCGTCCCACTGCACCTCGCCCACTAAGCGCCGAAGCAACTTGATCTCCGCCCCGGTGTAATTGTAGCATCTGGTCACTTTGAGCTTCGGCAGTTTGATGGGCCGAAGCTCGAGATAGCAAACGAGTACCTCGAGGAAGCGTGAGCCATCCTGGTCGATGTAGGAGTTGACTGGGGCCTGCGCATGTGCCCGACGAGGCATCCAGCCACCGGCACAGCAGTCAACGGTGTTGATTTCGATCTCCGTCAGCTGTGGACAGAGGGCTACGTCGTCGCTGGGGCCTTCCATCTGTTTGATGAGATCCCATAAGAGGCCCGATGCTGGGGCACCAGAGACAACGAGCGTCTGCAGACCGACGAGTCGCTGCAGAAGCGTGCACCACGACCCTTCGGGGGTCGTGTTCCAGTCGACCAGTAAGAGCCATTGAATCCTGTCAATCAATGCGATTTCGGACACCGCCGTGAATATAGTCGCCAATTCGTGGTCGTCTAGTGGGAGTCGCCAACCGAAACAAATGTCAAGAGTGACGGCACCTAGATCGCGGACGTCGGCATAGGCAAAACCGACGATGGCGTGTTGGTATACGCCAGAGTCCATGTAATTTGGAAGGTGATAACATTCGATGTCGGACGACCTGCCGGATTTCCGGTGAAGGAACATAGACTTGGGCGACCGCCTTAGGTTGTCCAGCACGGTCCGGAACATCTCCCCGATATTCTCCACATTCCAAAGATCGAGGTCGTATCGTCGCATGTGTGGGCACAAAAGCGTCCGGATGAACTGCGTGCATTGCGCAGGCGATGCCGACAAATGAAGGTCCCGGAGGTTTGGGAGACAAATCCCGGGAACGGATGCCAGATCCGAAGGCACAGGAAAGCCTTGGAGTGTTAGGATCTCGAGCTCCACGAGCGGCTGGAGTGCGCTAGCAAATATATCCCATCCTATATTTTCCATGTCCGCGCTAGTAATCTCGAGGGATACAAGCTGGGAGGGAAGAGGGGGAAGGAAATGAACGTTGGTGCGGATCGAGAGGGTTCGCATCCTGGGATAGGGCTGCACCTCAGGATCGAAAGGAATGTGTGGAGGGTTCCAGAAGCTATTATTTTCAATCGACAGGCTTGTCAACATGGGGAAGGGCCCAGCTAGCTGTGTCAACAATCTACCACTTAAAAAGTGGAATCGGAGCCTGATTCTTCCTATTCTGTCTGCTAGTTCAAGGGTCGAGGAGACGAGTGTTTGGACCAAAGGATAGCCTGCGCTCATGCCCGCCTCGACTATCAACAGTGATGATTTTGACCGTTGGATACACAATCGCATCCATTCGGACGAGCTGAAGACAACATGGCTCCAGAGATGTGATGTGTCCAAAGCAATATGACGCCAAGAAGAGCAAATATGGCTGCAGACTATCCAGGAGTAGTCCGACAGATCAGATGCCTCGCACACAAGAACGAAGATCTCGGCAAGGATTTCAGTTGGCAAACGATTGATCGCGACTTTTTCGTTATGATCCGGATCCACAGGGGGGACGTCGAACGAAATATGAGAATTCAGATCCACTGACGAACGTCTTGGACTGCTGAAGGTTAAACTGATTAAAGTTTGAGCTGTATGCTTCCCGGCAAGGCGCGAAGCAGCCGAAGCTGGGAAGCGACGTCGAGTTACTCGACTTATCGCTCGCTTAAGACGCGACCACGGCGCTGGAAAGTTGAAGTGAGTGGCAGGGACCGTTCATATCTTAGAACTCACCTTGAAATGTCCCAGTTTCCATCCTTTGAGGTCTGTTCGGAGTCGTGGTTTCGTCGTGGCAAATGCTGTGCTGTCCCTAAGGCAGTGTATGGCATACACTGCCACTTGATTGACACTTTCGATCGCACACCTTACAATCTTCTGTCCTAAGTACCATAGAAATCGTGGAACATGGTGTCATCGGACCCATTCTTCGCCATACCCTGAATTTCGCTGATGGGGAATCCGTAAACACTCATTTCTGCCTGCATGCGTCGGTACTGCGAAGTTGAATCCCGCCACATCGGAGTCCGGACACCACCGACTTGCCACCGACGCGCTTGATGCATAATATTCAATTTCCAAAGCATTTCTCGCAGAGTCGCTTTGAGTCAATTGGGATTGCCCTGAATCGGAGATGCTTGTACCGGTCGCATTAGGCCAAGATAGTAACAAGATCGCAGCACATGATGATTTTCGTTTCTTAATTGTGCCCGGAGGGTGAGTTTCCGCTCCATATGGCAACTGAAAATCATGATATATCGTCCAGTGGGCATAACGGGCTGTACTCAACTGAAATTCAAAACGCGTTCAGTTCATATTGGGCATGCATCGTAAGCAATTGAGTTCCCACCAAATACGTTCGTTGTCTCAAGTTTTGTAGAAGATATGCATATCTCTTTGGACCTGGCATGAGATTGTGGGATTGTCATCGAGTCTCGAGTTCATCAACAATTTTGTGCTGATCGGTACCGGTAACTAACCTCATGTTTTTTTGGCGTTGAGGAACTCTTACGTTATGATAAGACTATGTCAGCTGGGCGCGGTCGTGGAGATGGATTTTTTTTGCCCCCGCCCCTTTTACTTTCGCCACTTTTACTTACCCTACTTCTTTCCCTGTATTTTCAACATGTCCGCCTCCCCCGAACCCGACCCGGAACTAGTGGATAAACTCATCAGGCTTGGGCTTGACGCACAGACCACATCCTTAATGGCCAGTGAGTCCCACTGGCTCTACACTAGATATCATTCTCACATTCATATTTCCCGGGCAGTTGCCTTCTTCGCTCTCCTCGTGTACGAGATCCGATTCGAAAGCTGAATGGGAAGCTGAGTGCGAGACAGATACGACCACCTTTCAACACTCGATGATGAGGTGCGTAATTAAAATTCTACTACTCTTACCGTTGCTTGAGATGAACCGCGCCCAATCAGGTCGAATTCGTATGGTTAAACCCCAAACCCTCTCTGGCGCGATACCTTTATGTGAGTACCGTGTCAGTACAGACCTTGAATTCAATGTTGAATATTTGGGACTTCTTGTAGATATGGGTGGGCCTCGAATAGCTATCTGTGACTCGACGTTCAGCTAACATCGGGGGCTAGAACCGATACTTTTCGTTGATGGTAGTCGGGTGAGGATACATTCGCTTCCACTTTGCACTGGATTGACACCGATGCAGGATCTGCGCAAGTGGCGAGTCCCTTGGCGCGATTTCTGGGCAAATCTGACAGAATAATCAGTGTTTGCGCAGAACGTGAACGATGATGAAGTACGCTTCTTTGCTTGGTTCTTGATTTTCTAATTCAGACGTCGTTTCTAGCTGTCAGTTTACTTCTGCGCAATGATCAATTGACCCACGTCTATGTAGATGTCGTCTATATTCTCGAATCCGCTCTGTGAGCTCCTCAGCGATCATCACTCAAGTCGATTTCATCCTGATGTGCGCCGTTGTCTTCCCGTTCTTCCGCCATTTTCTGATGATGGTTCTCTATAGGCTGCGGTACGAAACGTGCCTTTGAACGGTGGTTCTCAGTTGATCGACGACAGTGTCTGGATATTGTTTGGCAAAGAGCGTAAACTTCTGTTCCTGATCGTGCCGTGGATCGTCGGTGAGTATTGCAGTCATTCTGTGCTGAATTCTCTGACCCGGCCAACTTAGCTCAAGCCGGTATTATGTCCGTATTAGCGGGCGCCACATCCGACATTTTTGCTCACTTGAAGCATTGATAGGATATTAATCGGGGAGTTGACTGTTCAGGAGCGCTACGGTAAGATCCCTTCTCCATTACGCCCTTGAGTTTCGCAAATCAGCTCATTTATTTTATCAGCCAACGTTCATGTCCCGTAAGTTTTGATTCTTTGCTATGCACAGGTGATATCAACAGACATCCGACAGTTTTATCCGCGCATGCTACTCGTTGGGTTCGTATTATCGATTTGTTTCTTCCACGTTCATATTTAACCGCAATCCAGGAGGGCTGCCGTGGTTTTTCTTCTTCATTGCCGTGCCGTCGCTGGTTTTGGTAATGGGTTCCTTTATCCTTCCTTTGTGTTGCCTCATATCCCCTCCAGGGTTTTATCATGTTCTGCCTAACGATCTACAACTGCCACACAAGATTACAAATCAAATTCTCCCAGATCCTCTACGTGAAAGAGAGTTGGATGCCTGTCGCCACACTGTTCCTGCGTGATGGGGTCTTTTGGTTTTTGGCGGTGATTGGTAAGTGCAACCTCCTGGGAAGCTGGTCGATTGGAACTGACCCGCCTACTTTCAGCGGTTAACCCGGTGCAGATACTCCTTTGGCAGTTGGCTCCAGTAACGTTGAGTGAAGTCCTCATGGTGTCAGTATTTCTCGTTCTCTATCCAATGACGTACTGGATTAACCTTAATTCTTCCGCACAGTCCGTCCATGGTGTGAGTAATTCTCCTTGGTTATATGTAACCAGGATTGAAAGATTTTTCTTTTCAACAGGGTTTACTCCATCATCGGTTCGCGGGTATTGTTGAATCTGATGGATATTTTCACTCCCGTTGTCGGCATGCCACGTTACAGTCAGAACTCCAGACCGTCTTACCGCGGTCAATATCGCAACCAGATTTGACTTGTATATAGGTTAAATTTTCGTTATAA
The DNA here is from genome assembly GCA_029378395.1 of Mycena leptocephala. NCBI lineage: Eukaryota > Fungi > Basidiomycota > Agaricomycetes > Agaricales > Mycenaceae > Mycena > Mycena leptocephala. The sequence goes on from JARJLF010001788.1 coordinate 21,672, forward strand.
TTTTTTTAATTCAGGGGATTTCGGCGTTGCGCTTGGCGATGCGTCCTAGTGCATCTGTTCGAGATGTATCAACACATGAGTAATTCGCGGACTTCGACAAAGTGGAAGCAAACGGCAAAGCGCCAAAGCGCCTTGGTTGAAAAAGAGAATTGAACGTAGTCCGATCGCAAGCGTATTCCTTACTGCTTGCTTTGTTCGCATATTGTTTGGCCGTCTGGGGATGTCGTCACAAGCGCGTTGGATCGCTTTGGACCATTTGGTCTGGTGCGGTGCTCGGGCCTATTGAACACAGGGGTCAAAGCGCGTAAATAAACCCGAGACAAAGAGAAACCAAGTCATATTCGAAAATTTGGGAAACTATAAAGGTTTGCAATGAGTGCCGAATAAAGAATAACCCACCTTCCCCCTCGTCCGAACCCCACCATCTGCCTGCCACCCTCAAAACAGTACCAGATGCCAGCAACGAGAAATTCGACCCCATCCATCCGTCGAAGGATAATTACGCCGGAGGAGGCAGCCAACCTCCCTAAGCCGCGGCGGGTCACCCGTCAGACTGCAGCAGCAGCAGCGACCCCTTCGCCAGCGCCAGTAGCAGTTCCCACTGGTCCCATCTCCCTAGTTGCAGAGAGCCGTGGGCGCTCCCGCAATCATACCGTCCTACCGACTGTCCAGGAAACATTCACCCCATCTCCCGACGGGTCCCAGCCCGAGGTCCCTCTTACCCATACGGACGAGGAGCCACTTCAGCTGTACCTCACAGTGCCACCAAACGACCCCAACCCCGAAAGAACGGACAGGCGGACGCCGCTTGCTAGGGACACACCGTTCGAGAACGATGGCCTTCCTGGACTCTCTCGTCATCTCAGTACCCAGCTACCAAGCAACAGTTCGGGCATAGCTCAAATGGTGAGCAGAATGAAGCCTTTGAATTGGACGGGAAGGGTGGAGGGGGAAAGCTACACCGTGCGGGCGAGGAAGTGAGACAACGACAAGTCGATAACAAGACATTTACTAATATTGGTTGATTATGCGTATGCATCCATGATTCCCGGTAACGTAAGTTGCTGGGTCTTATAGGGCGCATGATTTTTAGATTTTGGCCGTGCATCACATTTTTGTCAGCGGTTTTTGCGTAATCACCTTCTCTGCGAAATGCTTTCGGCTTACCCCAGCCGTTTGGTGTGCCGATGATTGCCGTTACCAGCGTGATAATCTTGCTTATGCAAAGGTTCTCGATCCTTCGCATTCCTTCCTGGTTGTCTGGCTGTGGTTGGGTACTCAAGCTGTTTTAAGGTTGTTCATGAACTGTGTCTTTGCAAATTACGGGGTCTACTGTACTACACATTTTCTACGCTGTCTGGCCAGCTATCTGTGATAAAGCCCTTTGCACATTGAATCGCGCAAACCTTAAATTCTTCAAGCTGCTAGGTCAGGTACGACAAGTGGTCTTTTCTTGGTTGGGTTTTGATACTATTTGGTTTTGGCTTGCCTATCCTGTGTCTGCACAGAACCTTTTATTGGGCAAAACCAAGGGCAGCAATTGTGGCGGGCACTTTGGATGCTGTTCGATGGCCGGCCGAGTGCTCGCCACTTACTTTTTCCCATGCATAGGCAAGCTGGCCATGAACCTAGTCAAGCGGGGTAAATTAGCAAACAGAAATGATTATGATATTGTGATAAGCAGCAAATGCGCTAACCACCTTGGCCTAGCCCTACGACGACTATGTTTCTCTGGGTTACTTGCTGACTCTGCAGTGCTCTGCACCTTCCTTCCATGTATCCATCTCCAGCTACGACTCATACTTTGGCCTCGCATCCGCGCAGATTCGAGCCATACACAGGTGAATTATATTATTATAAAAGTGTTGGTTTGAACCCGAGCGGGCATTGTATTTGTGGCCGTTGATCTTAGGTGCAATATCTTTCAGTGAAAATTGCGATGATCCAGTATCAGTCAAATTTCTTGGGGTGCCGCCCCCATCGCGACAACCTCTCTGTATTCTGTATGTTTTCCAGCGGACTTCAGATACTTTTTATTTTTCCAATCCTCTATTGAACTTCTTTACTGGGATTTGATTCCAATTTTAATCGACTCTGTGGCAGTCGCAGTAGAACCCAATAGGGTCGTTCACAGTAGCCTTTTTTCTTCCCTTTTTCGCTCTCTTTTTCTCCCTTGTTTGTATTCCCTCCGTTTGTCTCCGGCGGGGTTTTTCTTCCCTTTCAATTTCCACATACAAAAAGGGTGCAAATCCCAAAGAAAATCTATATCCGACATGGATGAAATCAGAAGAAAAAGGGAAAAAAAAGGCTACTATGAACGTTCCGTTTTTCTGCTCTCTTTTTTCACCCTTTTTCGCCCCCTCCCTTTTTGGCTCCATTTCTTAATTTCATGCCGTCTGTGTGCTCCTATCGTTGCTGAAAGACGGCATACTCAAATGGTCAAAAAGGACTGGGGTGAAATTTTCTGGATTTTATAGCTCACTCGGTTGCGTTATCTGCTAAAATTGGTACATTAAAAGGAGAAAAAAAGGGCAAAAAAAGGGCTACTGCGAATCACCCTAATTTTACACGGAACCCATTGTTCTGGTCAATGTCGAGCTTTGGGTCGCTCTATCACTGCTGTGCCAAAAAATCGATTACGGTACAAGTAACAACAGTATCCAACGTTCGGAGTTCACCTTTTAAGCGGCTTGAAGAACCGAAACCATCCTTGAAACCAAAAAACTCTCAGTGTCCTCTCATCATGTCCGGGTTAGGAATTCCAGTTACTCCACGGCTCTTTCTTGCATAGAGAATGCCATCTACACATATTGACGTAAGCCTGTGCTGGATCGAGTAACAGTTCGAGTTTAGACTCTCCGTCCCATTGACTACTTTTCTCGGCGTTACCGGGCTGTGCCGCTCGTCGGCCTTACCTGCTTTATTTTGTATGATTTATGCTCAAATAACGATATCCTGCTTCTCCATGAATTTCCGAACTCGGCTACTCGGACTTCGGTCCAGCGCCACCTTCTTTAAAACTAATTGTACGCCTTATACTACGGATGACCGATGCTTGAATTCCCCGGGGCTGCATTTCTTGGATGTACAACTTCGTTGATGCGAGCCGGCACCCTCAGCATCAAGCTCGGCATGCCATGTCCGTCGACCCGCGTCCACCCATGTCTGCCGCCATACGGCCTTACTGAAGTTTTGATTGTCCCACAAATGCTCAAACAGCGCGGGGCGTTCGGAACACGACTGATTGAAACTAGTATACTGTCTGAATTGTCTTACGTCTCGCCCCACCTTGAAGAGACAACACAAGACTCTGCCAGCGCGAATGGAGGTTCCTATGATCCCGAAATTCGTCCTACTCGGCTCGCCCCACGCGCATGGGGAGCCGCCCTCCCGACTCACCCGCAACTTTCGGGTGGGGGCCCAGGAACATTGCCTTCTCATATTTAGTCTCCACCCCATCGCGCGGCGCGAACATAAATTTGCGAATCAGTAAAGACAGCACGATCTGGGGAACACAGGGTCAGTCCGCGCATACCATCGTCGGCACATTGAAATACCTTCATCTCAGTAAGTGCAAAGCCCTTGCCCAAGCACGTCCTGGGCCCATCGGAGAAGATCATGGTGTGGTGGTACCCGGGATATGCCTGAGCAGAGGCCGGCACGTCCTGCGTGTCGTCTAGCCACCGCTCGGGTTTGAACTCCATCGCGTCCGCACCCCAGATCGATTTCGCCGTATTGGTGTAGTGCAGCGATGTGGTGAGGACCGTGCCTTTGCGAATGGGGACTTTATCGATGAGCGTGCCAGAGGCGTTGCGGATCGGTTTCATGAGGGGAAGTATGTCGTCTTCGAGAGCCTGGTGAGGGCGTGGAATCAGCCTCAGCGGTCCGTATCCTGGATGTGACAACGCGTACCACACGCGGCGACTCGCTGAGTATAGGGTGCAGACGCAACGCCTCGCGTACGACGGCGTCGAGGTATGGTAGTGAAAGGCTTGAAGTAAGATCGTCGTACGACGGATCCGTGGTCGAAAAAGACGAGAGCTCGGCCCTGAGGCGGTCCTGCTTTTTCGGGTGCATCGAAAGTTCCACTAGTGCCCACTACATTCAGAAAACAAGTTCCGTTCAAGTACAGAGTATCAGATGAGATGAGACGCGCTTTGATGCTGCCTGGGTTTAAACGTTGAGTTACTCCGTCAAAGAATGGAAGAAGAAACAAACGTACTCGAAGTCGTGGCGAACCCCGCCAATAGTATGGATTTTGCCTTACATAGTGTTAGGAGGCAGAAGACACGCCGAATAACCTTACGCACATGGATACGAATCTGCGCGGGCGAGAGGTCCTTTGCGTTGACTAATTAATGTGTGTCGTCAATTCGAATCTAAGTCTGCTGTTCATAATAAACCCGCTCACGCAAAACGCCTAATACGGAACCAAGGTTCTCGTTCCCAATTTTACCAGATTGTGCTGCATCTGTGAGTCGATCGACAACTGCGTCCATCGCATTCGAAAGGTCGGCGACGAGGGTGCTACGGGGAAGAGGGAGTTTGAGCAGGATGGGAAACGCTTGTGCGAGAAGCAAGATCTTGGCGGCGGTCGGAGAGGGTTTAGCGTGACCCACTGCGGTGAGCGCCGTTGCCACGGCCGACTTCTCGCCATCGAGAGATTTGAAATCTGTGGAAAAAGCGGCTAGACCGATGATATCAAATCTGCAACAGTCAGAGGGACACGGATGCACGATTAGTATAGTACACACGACACATTGTTGATCCTTGGAAGTGTGAGTAAGGGTAAGCCTGCATATAAAAGGAGACCACACTTGCCATTCTGAGACGTCCACTATTATCTCGTTTGTTGTACTTCCCTGCAACTCCGACTCCCAGGCCGTGAACACCTTCAATTGGAATCATGAGTACTAGCTCGGAATCACGGCCGCTTTTAAACTAACATGCCTTGTATGCCGAGTCGTACATGACGGACGCGTAAGTTTTCAGGGCTGCTGGTCCGAACAGGGGGTTGAGGATTTTTCTTTGTCTGAATTAGAATGAATAAGTGTCGTGCTCACTACCCGAGAAAGAGGCCAACCGACTGTGCGAGTCCCCGAGAGCCACCAACAGGTTACCCGGACCGGTCTGTGCAATGTAAATATATCGGGTAACACGGAACGCGGTGAGGCGACGTACCAAGCTAGTTATCTGCAGCTGCGCTAGCGGAGGATGGGAATATTTCCACGAGTCGAGCGCAAGGATGTGGGAGAGGGCGCGCGGATCGCACACAACGAGACGAGTGGTTCCCAGAGGCCCGTGGATTTCATATACAGACCCGTATGTCTGCGCCCAACGGTCGTAGAGTTCTGCGGAGCTGCGGGACTCCATTATTTGCTTGGTATGACCAAAAATAAAGCTTGGGGAAGGCGGGCCTTGAAACCGGACTGTCCGCACATATTTGACGATCCAGTACGCGGCGATTGCGGTGAGGGCATAGAAGGTACTGAGAAGGTAGGCCATGCGATCGAAGGGGCGAATTTAATTCGTGGTTGAGACCAGGAGATACTGTCACGATCATAGATAGCATCCGCACCTTTATAGCGCCCTTGAATGGTGCATTTTGATGTTTGTGGGCGGCTTCCGGCGTGTGCGACTCTGCGCAGACACCGCATTCTCCGGCAATCCCCTTGGGGAATGTCTGTCGCCGCGCCTGAAACGTCTGCGGCGTAATGCTTTCTGCGTTTTCTCCGTGGATGCCTGCAGTGAGATCGTCACGTTCTTCAAGAACCTGCAAGTTGTACCAAGGAATCGTTTTATCTTGGATTGATCGCATATAGCGCCCCAGCCATGGGAGTCCATTAGCGGTCCACGGAACGAGGTTTCATTGTTAATAATACCGGTGGGATGTCATGGCCAGGGAGACCTCTTGCACAATTGCCTAATACTCATGATCAGAATGACGGTACTATCCCCCCCCTAGAACTCGGACACCAAAGAAAGATCGGTAGATATTATTTTATTCAGTGGTCCTATATGCATTCTGAGTGGATAGATCGTCAGCAATTTGTCTTTTACCTTGGTTTCAAATTTTATTTCATGAGAAATGAATAAGAATTGGGCAAACGGCGTCGTTTTTTCGGCGAAGTGTCCGAGTTCTAGGTAACGGGTCAAATTCTGATCGCCGGCCTCATAGCTAACCGCATTGCGGTCGTAGCGCCTCTAAACTTCATAGGGTGGGGCACCTCAACAGGAACTATAGCACACATTTAGCAGTGGTCAAGGCAAACCCACGGTAGTCGACAGGCAGCATGAAATTTCTTGCCATCATTTTTGGCAGTTGAGAAATCAATTTGGCAGGCATGTCATGATTGTTCGGTTTATTGTGAGGGCTACAAGACAGCTATGCCTCTGAAATTTTATATGGGTACCCTTGTGATGTCAAGGTATATTTTTGGTGTGTTTATGAAGTAATATGCCTTCAAGTGGAGGGCCCAAAACCATAAAATACCCAAAATCAATGAAAATGGCCTAAGCTGTCAGCTTTCCACGATGATATATATTCAAAGGATGGACTGTTATAAAGGTTTTCTATGCTATATCTCTAGGGCACATACTGACGTTCATGTGGAGCCAAAAATCTCAGGAAACGGTCCAATATTGGTCGAGAAATGTTTGTTTGTCCGAGTACTAGGTTTGTCCGGATGGGGGGCGATAGTAAGGGACATTCGGCATTTTCCGACATCAGTTGGTCACATGTAACCTCGTCACAGTGCACCTTACTTCAACCTTACTTACACCCGCAGGTTCTCTCAGTTGACATAGTATTGTCGGGACTACACCAGTCATTCCCGTCCTTAAGCACTGCTTGGAACGTTCTTTCCAGCCTCCAGAATTTGAAACATGTCGCATATGGCAGCCCCTCGACTCGTCGAGCAAGCCTGTTTAGGTTTCTTTTAACCTTCGCCTTCCCAACCTTCTTCGGAGAATCTTGCGTACAATGACAAATTACATCGATCTGCCTTCCGCATCGTTCTAACCTCCATGACACCCAATCCCGTAGATGAAGGCGATCGGTTCACGATGTGAGTACGGATATACCATGTTGTTCCAAACTCAATATGATCCTGCAGCATGTCTCCAGAAACTCTCAGAATAACAGGTATGTGTCCGTTAAATTGATATCGATAAGCCCACATGCGCTTTGTGCAGCCGTCTGTATCGATCCTGATATCCAAGGGTCTGTTACTTGCAAACTTTCAGTCAACAGAACGGAATTTGAGGTGCTTGTCTTACAAAGTAAACTTTGCAGACAAAAACCTCGCTTTCCTGTCGTGTAGGTTTCATCTCCGCCAGAATTTTCAAAGCTTCTGATCGATGCAGTATTCGACGAGGGATGTCGCTACTGGTTCACTGCAGCTACCACAAGCAAGGCTGGAGCAAACCCGCCGTCACCAGCCGAGATATCCTGTTTCACGACGTCCTACAGCAAGTAATATCTGTGAACCCTAATGAGCGAAAAAATTGTGTCGATAGTTCGGATATTACTCTACAAATCAATCTCGGTGAAGTACATGACTTGTTCGCCGTTGCCTGTTTTTCCAGCTCACACCATTCCAGCCGCCAAACGTCTTGGAATATGTTTTCAAGTTGAAACCCGTTGATTTGGGGTGAGATTCTGGTTCATAACGAAATTCTTGACCGACAATATATTATATATCAGAGTGGTGCAGATATCTAGTATGTCGCGAGTCTCCATCGACTTGATGTTACTCAGCTGTGGTTTAGTGGCCAAGGTGAACAAAGCCATATCCGGTGCCGGCTTCCACTATATTGGCCTCCGCGCTGACGGATCAACCATGTTTGAGCGGAAGCTGACGCGGGCACCATACCCTCAAGAATTCTCCCTAACCCCGACGTTGTGAGACGAACATTTTCCGATATGTGCCGCAGTAATAACTCGGTTTCTTTAGTTCCTTTCATCCTGAGATGGATCTACAGCTGTGTCTTCTTCGTCGGCCGTTTTACTTGTGGCCCATCAAGTCTCTGGTGAAATTCTGTGCGCTGACGGCGTCGGAGGCGCACACACTCCTTTCCGCAGCTCCCCAGAAGGAGTCGGTGAGCTGTATTTTCCTCTGTGACGTGCTTTCCTAATCGTCCGGCAAAGAGCACACTTTCGAAGACATGCCCGAGATCACAGTTCGCTTGGTATGTATTACCTCTACGATTAAGTGCGCGTTTGAACCTTTTGATAGCACTTGCGGGATCCAAACACTGCAACCACCGTCTTGGATCAGAGCGCCAAGATGATTTCCCGTCGCACTCATATCCTTGAAAAGCTTAGCCGTTCGCGACAGTTGTTTGAAAATATTGCCAAACTTATCAACTCTGCAAGCGAGGTTTGTTTTTGGTTTGCTCCTTGACTTCTCTTACCTCCATCCACTTTAGATGCACCCGATTGCTAAGACTATAGCCCAAGCGTTGGGCAACATCTACAACGTATGTGTGATTCCGTTTCCCGGGCTAGTCTCGAGTTCACTCTAAATATCTTAAACAGAACCTCGCGCAACTCCAGGATTGGGACGAGAAATTGCTCCATCTCATCGAGGACATGACTAATTTCCTCGTTTATATTGACAACATCAAATCTTTTGCCACCATTGGGCAATTTCAGCAAACCTTGGAGACCCTCGAACGGATAATTTTACAGACAGGAAATCTAGTTCTTAAATATCCAAACCACGGTGAGTGTCTCTGGCTCGTGTTCGAGACTGAATAAGCATTAACGGTATGGCAGGCTTTTCATTCCACACCGAGATGGCAGAGTACGACGCTCTCCGACGGCGTTTTGAGCGATGGACCAATCAATTCCGGGATGAAGTGAGGATCGAGAGTCTCAAGCAGATTGGGATGTTAATGGAAGATCAAAGGGAATTTTGTACGTGCCCCCCGTGGTCAAAAGCTCCGTCTCTGATTTCCGAAGTCCGAAAACACCGCACTGACATTGTGGATCGCATACGCCCATCCGGGACTGACCGAAAGCGGCCAATTCCTGGATGTCTGGAAGGCACCCGACAGCCCATTTTCAAGAAAATCGATGCTTGGCTCGCCGACAGCGGCTCTCGCAATATCCTGTGGATCAAGGGATTCCCTGGATCCGGGAAATCCTGCATTGCCCGATCAATGGTGGACAATTTGACAGGCTCGGACACTACCCGCTTGGGCGCCAGCTTCTTTTTCGAACGAGATAGCGGCGAGTTTACGGCACCGTCCACGATGTTGCGCACCATCTCTTTCGAGCTATGTCGGCACCCGGTCTTTATGGACACCCTTGTCGCCGATCTGGAGAAACGGATGATAGATTTCAGCACCACTGGCATCATGGACCAGTTTCGTCGATTGGTGGAGAAACCGCTGCAAAGTCTCGTGAAGGAAATAAAAGATGGCGGCAATGCGGTCGTTGTTGTCGTGGATGCGCTCGATGAGTGCGGTGGTCTCACCGGGTGCCGCTCACAAGACCGCCGAGACGTCCTTGCCGCAGTCAAGCAATGGTCGACACTTTCGCCATTGTTGAAGCTTATCGTTACGAGTCGCGACGAGACGTCAATCTCAGAAGTCTTGAAGCCCATTAGTACGCCTCTGGAGCTGAGGTTGGACAGCCGTCATGCGATCCGAGATGTCGAGGCGTTCTTGGAACGCGAATTGAGAAGGATCGGAGTCGCACACTGTCTTCCAGACTCGTGGCCGGCGCGCGAAGAAATACGAACTCTTGCAAAGAAGGCAAATGGTCTCTTTGTTTGGGCAGTGACTTTGGTGGACCAACCCGGCCCGCAGGATATACTCCAGCGAATTTTATGGGGCGACATGAATGTGGAGGGCGATATCACTCGACTATACGAACTAATTCTCAAGATTTCGTTCAGCGCGGTTCAGCAGCCGAGCTCAAATTTCTCTCCGAATTCCAAACATTTGTCGGGGCCATCGTGACAGCGAATCATCCATTGGAGAAGGGAAGTTCTTTGTTCAGCATCATTGGTGTTGAAACGAGACAGCAAACTATATTTGTCGCCAATTGCGGTCGGTGATGACGCCGAGGCAATACAGCGTTGACATCATCCTTCGTGACTTTTTGCTTTCGGAAAAGTGTCCTCCCTTTTTCGGATCCTGCCTGGGGTGACCAGGCGGAACATATCCCTGTCCGTTCTCACTCTCCTGAACGACCGCCTTCAATTCGACCCGTCCAAATTCTCAACCTCCTATCGCTCGAATCCAAAACACCAGTCCAAATTTCTGGGGAGCTCGCGTTTGCTTGCCGGATCTGGGGTGAAATTTGCCTGATTTCCGCAATGAAGAACTAGATGCCAATATCGTGGCGTCTTTGAAGACATTTTTCGAAACGAAATTTCTGTTTTGGCTTGAAGCCCTTAGCCTAACGAGTCAAACGTCTTGTGCGCTTGCCCAATTACTTCGCGCCAAACAATCGATTGCCGTGAGTTTTCCTGACGCTCATTTTTCTTAGTGCTGATACTAGGAGTGACCAGGCATTTGACGTGGACCTCGGTGGTTTTCTCGCAGATGCGATTGTGTTTGTGGAAATATTCCAAGAGTGTATCAGCAAGAGCGCGCCCCATGTGTATTTGTCGGCGATGACGTTCACTCCGGAAAGTTCAAAGATATACCAAACGTATTCAACATCGCTGCATCTCTGTGGTTCCGTAACCGTTCAGACTGCAGACGGTCTCCGAAAGGACGTAGTGGATTCCAGCACCTATCATCTATTTGCCATCTGGAGACGAAGTTCCATCATCCTTCGAGGGACATGTCGATGGGATACTGTCGACCGTATTCGTCCACGACGGCTACGTTGCTTCCGCATCATATGATGGTACAATTCGATTTTGGGACCCCAGCGCGGTGCGCCGGTCTAGTTCCGTTCCTGCACCACACAGGGCCGTAACATCGTTGATTTTTCGAGAGACCGAATGCTCCTTATTTCTGGCTCCCGAGACGGAGATGTGTCCGTTTGGGATATGCAAATCCATGACAGGCTGACCAACTTTCCCCACAACCATCCAGTGACTTGCGTTGCGCTCTCACCAACTGGCACGGCGGTCGTCGTTGGTTGTAAAAACGGGACCATCAAATTCTGGATATCCAGACTCGGAAGGAATGCAGACCAGCTTTCCACGAACATACCGCACGGGTAACTGCTGTGGTCTTTTTGAACGGTGGGATCGTCATCTCTGGATCATGGGATAAGACGTTATATATCCACTACATTTCTGGAAATAGCAAAATCTTGGCTCGTGCTGATAAACGCATCCATTCGTTGGCCATCGCGACAGCGCCTCGTGGTCTTGTAGCCGCCTGCGACAGCTGTATCGTCATCTGGAACTTGTCGGACGAAAACGTTCCCAGCAACGCCGTTTATCTGGCCAAGCACTCGGATGAAATGGAGTCGGTTGCCGTGCATGGAACTCGCATAGCGGCAGCGGCTGGACAGAAAATTAAAATATGGGATACGCTTTCTGGGAAAATTGTCCTGGGCCCTTTCACTGGACACAGACGCCTGGTGACCTCCATCGCATTTTCAGAAGATGGGCAGCGTCTAGTTTCCGGTTCGCTTGACCGCTCAGTGCGAGTATGGGATGTTGGTAGCGGAAACTGCTCGTCTTTTGGTGCGTTCCCAGATGGCTCCGAAATCGAACCGAGTGGTTGGATTAGGGGACCCGAGCCAAAGCGCGACTTGATAATTTGGGTTCCAGAGCCGCATCGACCGCGGTTATGTTGGGGGAGAACCGTTGCAGCCATGGATGGAAAACCCGCGACGTACCTCACTCTGTCTGAGACCTTCCTGGGCAAGCGATGGTACAAATGCCTGATCTGAAGGTTGACCGGCGCATGTATTGGCGATGAGTAGTCGTTTATGAGATGGAGTTGATTTCTTTTTTCAATGAAGAGGGGCACTTATACATATCGACAAGACCTATGAATGATTCCTGGGGTCTTGTTTGATTGCTGGATTGACGCGATGAACTGAAAAAAATGAGTCCGGGTCCCCCGCTGGAACGCTTATATCTGTCTGGAAGACGCTGAAAAATCTGAACGTATAAAATAGAGGCACATCGGCTCTTGTTTCTTCTGGTTTCCGGCCGAAAAGGACACCTCCTTGATACCTCCCCCCCGCCGCCGACGAAGGACGCCGAGTAAAGTTTGAGAACCATGCTGGTATTTGCATGTAACCCCTTCCAACGAATATTTCATGGCCCAACCTGGACTTTGATTTCCCACTATCCCAGTTCAATCTGAGATCTCTATATATATACGCCGTCCATCTCTTTACTTTTGTACCACGACCGACCGTATATATAGTCCAACGCCCAGTGAAGCTTCCTTCCAACGATGAAAAAGGGACAAAATTGGTATATTCAGACACAGTAACTTGTTTGAAGTAGTCTCTGTAGACAGATGCTTAAACAAATTCAAGTCGAAACCCAACTTCAACTTCAACTTGCTTCCAACGCTGCGGCGTGAGTAAAGATCCAGTCTCGATCAGTGAACAGAGGAGGAAGTTGTGATATAAGTACGCTTTTGCGCCCCGGGGGTCCAGGAAACAAGCCAGTCCAGGAAGCAATATCAATCCCAAACTCTCTAAATGTGCCGGCAATCTATCGGCGATCAAATGTTGAAGGTCAAATTTGGACAAACATATGACAGTGCGCGGTGACTTGGCGGTGACTCTCCTCTCCACAGGCCGCCGAGCTTCAGAGGTGCGCATTCTGCTACTGACATTGGATCTTTGACGAGGCATAAAAGGCGATGGACCAGCTACCTAAAGAGCTTCTATATACCAATGCCCCGTCGACCAAGCACCAGAGTGACCACGTCCGTCAGCTGATGCTACAACGCGAACGCGAAGCGTTAGATCTTGACGAGCAGTACCACATCATGCAGTCCGCGCTTCAGGATATAGCTGCACGTCAACAACAAACCCGACGAGACATTGAAGTTTTGAGCGCCGTGTTTGCTCCCATACGTCGCATCCCCGTCGAACTCCTGGCAGAAATCTTCAAATTTTGTGTCCGAGATATTCGCACACTTGCACCACGTTTGGGCTATACCATTGACGATCCACGTGCCGCCCCCACCTTCCTCACCCATGTCTGTTCGATCTGGCGTGACGTGGCAGTGAACACTCCCCGGCTTTGGAATCGCTTGGTGCTTGAGGTCTCGACGAGGTCCACCCGGAGGACATATACAGTGTCCATTTTAGAAACTCTCGTTCTTAGATCTAACCCTCACCCAGTATCTGTCGTGGTCTATTGTCACAATGACGAAGCTAGACATGTGCTGCCCATCCTGGCCCCATTAATGGCTCTCCCACAGCTCGCCGAACGGATGGAATCCCTTGAGATCGATCTTCCTACACCATATTTCCATCCACTATGTCACCTCACAGCTCCCACTTTTCCGCTTCTGCAAACTCTCACTCTGGGCCTTGGAAGGGGATCCGGATCAACAGTCACCTCGGTTATGGAATTTTTCCGTCATTCCCCACGTCTCCGTCGCCTCCATGTCCTGGGCGGAGGATTAGAACCCGGAGCACCTATTTTGGCGCTAGACTTTCCCTCACTCACCGAGCTATACATATCGACTGCCTTGGATCTTACTACGGCATGCGTGGTATTGTCTGCTTGTATCGCCTTGGAGACTTGTTCTCTGAAACTTCTCCCCTCGTCACTCAATCCCCAGGATTTTCCACCGTGCACCCTTCCTCATTTGCGGCAACTTACCCTCCGAACCGTCTCCACCGACTCCTGTTTTCCTTTTTTCACGATTTTCACATTCCCAAATCTCTGCGAACTCGACGTCGATGTCTCCGAATGGCCCGAGAATGCGCTTTTCGATCTCCACCAGCGTTGTCGCTTCACCCTCCTTACTAAGCTTTGCTTGCGGAACGTAGGCTGCAGCGCGACTGCGCTGACCCGCTTCCTGATTTTAAATCCTACCATCGAGGACCTTTCCCTTTCCGGCTTCACGGACCAGGGCATCATCCGTGCGCTTACGCTTACGCATAATCCGCAATCTTCGATCCTCCTCCCGCAGCTAAAAAGCCTGTCGATCACTCTAGAGTCTAGCGATGTTTTGGCCGAAGATGGTGCGGAGTTGGTGGAGATGCTGCGGTCTAGATGTGGAGAGGAGGAGGAGGAGGGTGAGCGGAACGAAACGAGGCCCCACATGGGAAGCGCCCCCTTTGAGGTGTTACAGCACGTTGGTCTCGACATTTGTGGTCCGGTAATGGACTCCGACGTCGAGGAGGCTATCGCGCACCTGATCTGGATCGGAATCCTCTGCGATTACGGAATGAGGGAGAGTCAGGTATGCTGACGCCGATGCAGCGCGAATATATGCTGACGTCTTTCCTGGCCCAGACAGAATGCGAAGACGATTAACTCCATGGTCTGGCGGGTCCCCAGACTACTCACAACGAAAAGGCATGCGCAGATTTTTCATCATGTTCGTTCCATCCCTATATACCTCGCGCCCATTTTCCGCAGCGCCAATCTCTCCCTTCTGACTCTATTCCTGCATTCGTTCTTTATATCCCAAGCCTGTAGTTGCGCTTGCCTTTATTCTTTTCAATGTAGTACAGTACCTGCTCCTTCTATCTCATCCCTGGCCAAGCGTAGCACTTGTGCCAAAGCAGCACGATTAATATTCGAGTTCGCGTGCCTTAATTTGAACAATTTACACGGTTGGCTTCGCCCTTTCCTTTTACTCCTCAGCATTAACCATTATCGTCCAAGATTCACCCAGATTCCCGTCCGATTTTGATATGAACATCAGATGTCCATAAATTTTCCTCCAGCGCTCCTGACTTTCATTTCCTAGCGGACACGATATGATCAGAAACGGACGGATATTTCCGGTAAAGCTGTGCAACTACGCTTGCTATTTAACATCCCGACCTCGGTCTTCAGGCGAACAAATGGCCAACGTGAAACCTCAGGTACCACACTGCCAGCTCTCTGTCATCCGCATTCTTCTGTCACGACGTGTACGGGACGCCTTATCAGCCTAGGATTATAATAGCTCTGCATTGTTCCGGGGACTTTTTTTGCAAGTATCCGCAATGATCAGCTCTCGGGCCTTGAAGGTAGCAATCATTACTGGTAAGCTCCGAGCGATGTTGAGAGGACCAATGAACCACCTCTAATGCTTGATGTAGAGAACTTCCTGCCCAAAGTCGACGGCGTAACGGTAACGCTGGCACATCTCTTGGAGCATTTAAATGCTCAGCGAATCGAAACCATGCTCTTAGGGCCTGAGAGTGGAATGGTGCTCGACGTTTCGTACCTTGGTCTTCGTTAATGACCCTTCCTTGTTGCGTGTAGACGGAATATGCTGGCTGCCGTCTTTTTGGCGCGTTCGGATTCCCTCTAAAATTTTATCCAGGGCTCAAAATGAGGTGATCAGGGTTTGCCGCGACCTGTACACTTATTAATTTTTCTTCCAGTTTTCTTCCACCATCTTTCATCCAGGCACTTCGAGAATTCAACCCCGACGTGGTTCATCTTGTAGACCCAATCTGGCTTGGTATCCAGGCCCTTGTAGTGGTTAAACTGTATTTTCCGGGGATACCTCTTGTTACGAGCCACGACACCAACCTGCCTACTTACGCTACGATATTTGGTTTCCCGTACTCTCGCCAGCGGGGTTGGCAGACATCAAGCTACGTGCACTCACTGGCCAATTTCACTCTCGTTCCGAGTCCCAGCACTGCAAGCCTTCTGCGCCAGAAGGGGTATGTCAATCTCCGAATTTGCGACCGTGGGGTGAATCCACTCTCATTCAGCGTAAATAATATCCGTTAGGCTCGCTTTCGGAACTGACTCTTGGTGCACAGCCTGCGCTTCGCGACTCCGCCACCCGGGAACGCTGGGGACTCCACTCCGCCGATCTAGCAGTCTTGTCTGTCGGACGACTGAGTCCGGAGAAGAACCTACTCCTTCTCATCGAAAGCTTCTCCCTCCTTTCTAAGGAGACCCAAGCGCGCACCGTCTTGATATTCGTTGGCGACGGGCCATTGGCGGCCCGCCTTCCTCAGCTCTGCGCGTCCAAAAACGTGCGCGCGGTATTTTTGGGCCAACTCACCGGCACGGCGCTCGGAGAAGCGTTTGCAAGCGCTGATATTATGAGGTATTTGTTTGATTCTCAACAGCGTTTGGGTACTCACGCGATTTGATCCCAGTTCGCCGTCCTTCACTGAGACATTCGGGCAAGTGACATTGGAGGCTTTGGCCTCCGGATTACCTGTCGTCGGACTGTACGCAGAGGGCACAGTGGATCTCGTAACCCACTTGAGGAATGGCCTTCTCCTCGATATACACAGCGTTGGAGACTTCAACGCCCCGTGGAACGCGTCTGTGCCCGCGGCCCCGAAAACCACAGTTGCATGCTACGACAGCTGCGCGGATCTAATGCACCCATCGTCCCCTTCCTTTGGAGTCATTGCAGCGCGGTACGCGTTGTTATTGGAACGACTCATCTCTGATCCTGCGCTGCGGGGCGATATGGCGGCGGCTGCGCTATCGTGCGCGCAGGAATATTCGTGGGACCGTTGCATGCGTCGCATAACTGAGGGATATCTTGACGCTTCTCCGTACCGTCCCATGGTCATAAAGATGCCATCTGTGGACTTAGACTCGAAATGGGGATTTCTGCGGTTCGCTGCGGACGTGCTTGGTGTCGCGTTCGCCATTTTCGTCTCAGTGTTGTCCCATATGCTTGATTCGCACCCTCGCGGACTTGTTCGGTTAACGCTATTGACATGCTCTAGACATTTATAAATCTCTTCTCTCCTTACCCATCGGCCGTTTTTGATCACCGGATTTTCATAAGACCCTTACGGCCTCCAAGTCGTCTATCGCCGTGCGTCACGGCCCAGTTTCTACTCATGACCGCCACCACCTCGATGTCGTCGCCGAGGTCTTTGAAGGTCGCGATTGTCGGTGCAGGCCTCGGCGGACTCGCCGCGGCCGCTGCATTCAGAATGGAGGGCCACGAAGTCCAGGTATGGTCCCGCACTTGCAGATACATATCTCGAGGATGCCCATTATTATGAAGATCTTCGAATCCTCGTCCATGAACAAAGAAATTGGCGCCGCCATCGGGCTCTCCGCCAATTCCCTCCGTGTGCTGAGCTATCTAGGCTTCGACGTTGAGAATCTGAGAGCTGGGGATTATCTTGGAGTGTACGTGGATCGTGCCGCTTGAGCCATTCATAATAACGTTTTGTAGAACATGGTTTAATTCCAACGGCGGTGATCATGGAGGCAAGTTCGACGCCCTGCATGATCCGGACAATACCTTTGGCAGGGTATGTCAGTCAGAAATCGGCTTCACTAGTACTAACTCTGGTGGATTTCCAGCCTGGGATTTTCTGCCATCGTTCTGATCTCCACGACGAGCTCAAGCGACTTGCTACCATGGAGGGAGGGCCCGGAAAACCCGCAACCATACATTTGAAATGCGAGGTTCAGTCCTGTGATCCCGCGACCGGGGAGCTCATGCTGAAAAACGGCAACGTCCATCGCGCGGATTTGATAGTTGGGGCCGATGGAATTCATGTATGTACTTACTCACTATTGGTCCCACGATTTAGTTATGAGTCGGAACTGATTGCTCTTTGCTAGTCCACGATCCGGACTAGTGTTCTCGGTTATGAACAGCTTGCTCTGCCCAGCGGGAGAGCCGCCTTCCGCTGTCTCGTTGACGCATCGAAGCTGGAAGGACACAGTGAGTTTGACTGGCTTTATTCAGGGATGCCTGGGGCTCGAGGCGTGAAATCCAAGGACGGACGGTACCTGTTCGCCTACCTATGCAGGGACAACACCCTAGTCAACATCGTCGCTCATTATCCCGACCGCCGAGACCAGGAAAAATTCAGCAAGTCCTTTCCAGTTTCCGTGCTATATAGAGCTACTATTACTGACTCAAGGTGATAGATTGGAACGCTTTGGCTACCAGGGAGGAGCTCGTCGCCGTATTCAGCGACTATAATTTGGAATACAAACGCCTTCTGGAGCTCGTCGACGGGCCAGTGCATCTATGGCAGATCCGCGCGCTTCCCTGCCTGCCGACCTGGATCAGGGGCCGCGCGGCGCTCATCGGCGACGCTGCACACGCAACGTTCCCAACCATCGGCCAGGGCGCGGGAATGGCGCTCGAGGACGCGGTGACGCTTGCGTGCCTGCTGCCCCGAGGGACTCGGGTCGAGGATGTCCCGCGCCGTCTCGAGGCATACCAGACCCTCCGGAAGGCGCGGGGAGATTTTGTGCTCACCGAGTCGGTCGAGCAGGTGACTGTGCCTGAGAAGCGGGGTCTTTATAGTAGATGTTCGTCTCTAATCTTGCCTCAAATCCTGAATCAACCAACTGATTAAGTTAATTAGCCAGGGAATTCCAAGCGATTATAGTGGGCCACAATGCAGTCGAAGTGGCGCAGGAATACTTCAAAACTCATTTTAGTACATAGGTACTTGGACGGCCTTGAAATATTCGCAGAAGTAAACGAAGTTGAGGATCTCTGTCGGCCATACTGTGTTCCGCTGAGACTAGGTGAACGGCATCTCGGCGCTTTCAGATCGGCTAATTCTGCCGGCTCTGGCAAAAATGATCTGGAGGTCCGTTGTGATCTACAAAGGCACAAAATTGGATCTAGAGTTCATCGTCGTTTGCGCAAGCACCGCCCGCTGCAATTTCCATCATGTTCAAGAGAACCCTCGCACCAATAACAGAGTAACCGCTGTGCAGTGCAAGAAGTAGGTTCAGTTTAGCCCTATCGAAAAGCAAAACAGAGGAGGGACTCACGCGAGAGCGGGCCTGAAGAGGAAAAAAAAGTCCGTCAGAATAGAAGCAGAGTTGAAGAGCGCTTGGACCACATATGTACATCATGAGCACCTGAATCAGTGACGGCCGACCCCAAGCCCAGAGTGCGATCTGCGGCGGGTTGATTACTGATCATGCGGCATGTCAGCCCAACGCAAAAAAAAATATGGGGAAGGGTACAGACGAGCAACGACGAGGAACCACAACACGCCGTCGCGCAGGAACACCACAATGATCGACTGTGTGTTATACGGGCGTGAGGCGGCGATGCGCCGTGCGCAGATCCGTACTGTGAGGAGGAACATCGAGCAGGACTGTTGATGTCGTGATTACGTGTGGGGTCAATTACCACAAGGAAACACAAACCACGATCAAGGATGGGATGGGGTAGGCTGCGAAATATCTGGGTACGTCTAAATAGTACGAGTGAGAATATGTACAGTTTCTGGAAGAAAAACGAGGGTCACCTGGCGAATAACACCCATTGATGAACCTGACCAGTTTTAGAACGGGAAAGATGTTCAGAAAATTACACACCCAACATGAACGAATTCTGACAGATTTAAGAACAAAAATTGGTCCGCAAAGTATCTCTCACCAGTCAAATTATTGACAGTAAGCGTTGTGATGCAGATCCTAGAATAAATCGGCGTTAGACAACGGTACATAGCTTGCACGCTTACATTATGGCTATCTCAACTGTGTTTCCGTGAGATACGCCGCGGCGACATAATCAAACTCACCTATGATCATCGCCAACAGGACATATAGGGTCTGCCGTGCTCGTTCATACAGAATCCATATTCTCAAAAGGAGGATGATGTCCACGATGCCGATGATGATTGTGGCGCTGGTTCCCTGCACCTGCATGTCTTCAGTTTTCGTACAAACGCGGTACTTCCGCACTCACCTGAAGGGCTATGAAGCAGCTGGAAGGCGATGAGTGCATTTTGATATGCTGGAATCTGGACGAACCTCTAACATGAGACTTCAGAATCATGGAATTCTGACGAACAAACCTGTCCTTACCATATCCGATGGCGTTCGCCGCAAGTAAACTGAGGAGAGTCTCGGTCAAGGATCAAAGCGTTGGAATATGGATACCAGATGTACAGAAGCTGTAGCGCCATTAGCGAGTGTGAAGATATGGAGGGGTACCTTACGATATCATCGCCAGTGCGAAGTATCGATTCTGATTCCCGCTGTAAGTCGTGCAAGATGAATGTTTACGGATCCTCTCGTACCCATATCTGCAGTGAGGTTCAGTGAAAGCGTCCGTTGGAGATAGAACGAACAGCTGACATATAACCACCTGACGAGGGATTTCCGGTGCATCCACACCAACTCCACCTGAAAGTGAGAGTTATTTATCTGACAAAATTCGGAGTGAACTGACGTCCCTCTCTCCGCAATGAGATCAGGTATTCAAATCTATTAATAATCAGCTTGAGGATCTTCACCAGCGTGAATCTGATTTACATAACGAGTGTTAAGGAGGCCACTGAGGAAAACAATGTCAAGGGGAGGGGGGCGGTAGACCACGACATACCGGCAACAGACTCCGTTACTCTTGAATCATGGGCAAGCTGAAGCAAGAGATCGGCCTGGTCAGAAGACATTGAGTAGGAGGTGGAGATGTGGGTCGCAGGCTGCGCGGCTTATTGCTATAAGTATTTCAGCGGCAATTCAAAATCTTCATTATGATACATCTACTGATCGAAGTCGCGGTACCTATCAAGGCATTGCTTTGTCTGAGAATAGTCAGGCACTAAACGGTCAGTGAGAACTGCCTAGCATCCGATACATTCAATATTGTGGAGTACTGTAGAATAAAAAGTGGCCCAGTGTCGCCCTGAGTTGTGAGGATGGTGTCCGGGGGGAGCCAAGGTAGAATCGGGTGTCCCAGAAGAGTCCCTGAGTAGTGCCCACAAAGAGTATCAGACACAGCCCATTCATCGATCCATCATGCGGGAGAACCACTGCTTCTGAAGGACATGGCCGCATCTTTTTACGGATTGCAATGAAACTTGAAGTTCGCAGCAACAGGCCCAGAATAACGAGGGACGAATAGAGGGGGAGGAGTTCGAGGGATAGCAGAGATTTGTCGATGTAGCGGAGCGCGCCAGGTGTCCCAATCGTCAAGAGCCTGGAGATGGATCAGGCAGCGGACCATGGTAAGAGAGACAAAGGCGAGAGGGTCTGGTTCCATCGTTGTTGCCACCTTTGCCGCGATGTCTGCCAGCTCATTCCCTGTTGTCCCGATGTGAGCCGGGGTCCACAGATTGAGGATCGCTAGCCCGGAGCGCGGCTTGGCGGAGAGAATACCGTCGAGCGCCGCCTGTGATGCGGGTGTAACGCCGAACTGATGTCATCGTGACACACCGTGACAGGTCACATCTGCTCTCATGGCCACCTCCAGCATGTATCTTCTGTGCCAGCTCTAGGGGCATCAGATATAATGAGTAATGTTCTCAATCGCTGCTAGATATTCTCTCTGTCCCTTCTCGTCTCCGCTCCTCCTTCGTCGATATTCCACACTGGATGCCAGCGCAATCGAGCGCCTAAAAAAACCGACACGGGGCGGCCAAAATCTTTCCCAGCGCTACCGCAGACTAGAACAATCACTTAGAGGGAAGGAGGCGCTCCAGAAGGATATCCTCGCTCGCGAATCCGACGTCTCCGGGCACTTGGGCGATGTGTCGCCTTCCGCCCAGACCAAGGATGCGAACCGTTATTTTCAAGGCATAGAAATACCTCGGCGACCAAAGCCACCTGAATCTGACGGTAGCCCTGCTCCTCTTTTTTCGCGACTGAGAAATGCTCATTTGTGGTCGCCAGAATGCTGTATGTCGGGCTGCGCTGTATGCGTGTACGATCTTTACGAGGAATCGCTCGCGGCGTACGGAGAGTCTCTGGCGGCCGTTAGAGCGACTTTGACGGCTGCCGAAATTCCCGAGTCGTCATGGCCCAAGAGCGTTCGCTCGACCGATGCATCTGTTGGCAAGAAATCTGTAACGCTGAGCGCGTTCGAGGAGTTGGAGAGGGCGCTGAAAGAGAAGAAGGACAGTACACTCCAGTAAATACGCGTTTATGTCTTAGTATTTTACGAATCTAGATTAATCTCTGTCCCCCTCACAGAGCACCGTATCCAGTGAAGAGGCCGAAGGCGACGTGGACAGTCGCAGAGCTTTATGAAGGCATTCGGTGGCTTGCATTCAGCCGATGTTAGCGCAATGATGGTCATAATTTATGCCATGAATTTTATATTGAAGGATGGCGCCATCTCCGCAGCCGCACGTTCGCCGCATACCGTCTTCCGTGCAGGCTGAAGCCTTCAGTTCACATTCATCTCCGCCTATACATTATTAACGGCTAAGCGGTCCGCGCTCGCGCCTTCCGTGAGGGAATATTGCCGCCTGGGTTCACAAGAGCGCATCTAACGCCGCCGAGTATGTGGTTCCACAAATTCTCGGCGCCGTCGCAAAAGGCATATAAGTAAGCGCTGGTCTGTGAGTAGGGTCCCCAGTTCTCGCCCCCGATATTCGTCTCCCGCATTTTGATCATCTTGGCCGCTGTGGCTATTGGGCTCGCGACGTCGACCAAGCGCGCAGACTCCAACGTCCAATGTGTCCAGACCTTCTCCACCGCGACGCAGGTGGTGTTCGATCTTATCCTCCATCGAGTTCAACGTTCTGTGCAGGCCAATGCAGTGGGAACGACACTCTCGACTGCACTGGCAAATTAGAGAACAACCCACTCTCGCCGAGCGAGTGCACTGAGATTTTCAATGTTTTGGACCAGAAGTTAGCTATAATCGACTTGTTAACACAGATCGGCAACGGGAAGGCCGAATTTGATCGTCAATTTTCGTACTTGGCCATCGAATAACTTGTTTGATCGTGAGGTTTCTGTCCGCAACTGCGGAAGTTAGGAACGCCGTGGGGAGATGCACGAAATACATCGATGTGTTGAGCTAAGTGCTAGGTAACTTTGTTCCTTCCCCCCCCCCTTTTTTTGACTGAACCTGAACTCCGGATCCCTTATAGAAGATCGCGGTTCAGCTCAAAGAAGAAAAGGTTGCATCGGCGAACGCTTTCAAGGCTTGTGAGGCGGAATATGCGTGGTTCTAACGTGTTTATGCTGCGTCAAAGAATAAATTTATGATTTAGTTGCGGGAAATATGGACAGCACGAATAGTATACTCCGCGGCCCGGTTGATCGTATCACTGGCACCCTCAAAGAAGCAAAGAATGCGCTGGAAAATTCAACTCCTACGAGAAGTCACCTACTTCCTAAGCCCCATCCCCTATGACCGGCGGGTGCGGTCGCCTGTTGTTATGAAGTTATATATTCGGGATCCGAGCGCACGCAGAACGTAAATTCCATGTATCAGCTCCATGTATCAGCTGTTCTACTGACATTTTGTTACGGATCTTCCAAGATCTTCTTCGAAACTCTAAGCCGTCTTTGCTCATTGAACCTCACTGGACTTTATGAAAAACACTTCATGATGATCGCATGTGATTTTCCAAGTCATTTGTTCATTTGTTCACTTCTCATCCAGATCACATACCCCACATTGGCACTCCGTTCCCCGCATTTCGCCTTTTCGGGATTCGTCCAACCCCGAGAGGGATAGCCGTGATTAAAATTTAAACATCCGGTCAGTAAATAACCGGGTGTAGTTTGTGGTCCCGTGGATATTCTCTCGGCTTTGCCAACTGATCCTAGGCTTGCCCAACTGATTCCATTGATGTACCGCATGCAACCCACTGGAACCACCTGCGCCACGTAGCGTACCCCGGCGTTTCAAGTTCATTTTCTCGAACAGGTGACCCGGGGCGTCTAGCTGTCGCCATTCTTTCGCATCATTTCGAAGGCTGGTAGAGTAGGATTACCAAAACAATACATTCCAATGGGAAGTATAAAAGGGACCGTCGTTGACCTGTAACGACAGTCTCTTCAGTGCACACTCCTTGCGAAAATGGTCCAAATCACCCGTTTCCTCGCCGTCCTCTCCGTCGCCGCCGTTGGGCTTGCTTTGTCCGTCAAGCGCGACGCCGCGACCGTTGAGGCTGACATCTCCAAGATCTCCACTCAAGTGACCACTCTGGACAATGCTATTGAGGCATTCCCCCTCACTGGTGGAAGTTTAGTCAATGCATTGGTATGCCATTTTGTGCGTGTCTTTCGTTCGCGCCTAAAGATGATCTATAGGCCATCCACACCGATGCAACCAATCTCATTACGACTCTGAACGGTGCGGTGACCGACGTCGGGGTTAGAATATTTTTTTTCTCGCCATTCAACGCGAACTTGAACTTGTATAGGCCACTGGCGCGCTGTCTGAGGATGATGGGCGTACCATCCTATCGTCCGTCGAGGCTATCGAGCCCACCATCCTCGATGCCCTCACCGACATCGTCGTCAAGAAGCCTGCATTCGTACGTTTTCTCCCTTTTTGCTGAAAATTTCGTCAAATTTCTCTTCTAGGCTGCCCTGCCCATTGGTGGACTCCCCGCACTCATCCTCCAGGACCTTAAGAACCTCAAGACCGCCACCGTTGCATTCGCCACTGGGTTGGTAACCATCGCTCCTGTACGTTATATATGCCTTTACTTAAAATATCGGCTGACCTAGCGATTTTAGGCCGATCTTGTGGCTGAGGCCACCGAGCTCCAGAACAACATCACGGCAGCCTTTGACCCGGCCATCGCTGCCTACTCTTCTTGAGCGAGTGTCAATGCCAAATAAAATGGCGGGGGTTCTTTGTTTGTTGTCTGTAGCCTCCGATCGCAATGTATTCAGAAATCAATTATCTTGCATCGCAAACATGTCTGTGGGTCGGCGATTTCAAAAGCGCGAAGAGAGAGAAAACTTTAGAGAAAACGTTGCCAAATTCATGCCGAGTGTTGCCGAGATCGGAGGTCGTCCGGATAAGGAGATGCTTAGTCATTACTGCTAAGCGTTGACAGCCATGCCCAAAAACTCGAAAAAGCAGAAAGCTCCTCCACCGCCCACGGAGGAGGAGGAAGCGCAGAAAACGGCGGAAGAGGAGAAACAAAAGTTGAAAGCACCCGCTCTGAAATCTCTAATCGCCGGTCGACGCGCCCATGCGTGGCAACTCCACAGCTGGCCGATGGAAAAATTTATCGTTCGGCAGCGCGGACGGTTGCATCTTCCCCGTTCATACCTCTGCAAAGACGGAGAGGAAGTTCAAACAGTCTACCCTGGCACCGACCTCAATCAATATGTGCACCAGTACTACCTCGAGAAGATCGACCCGCAAAGCGTGCCGTGGGTGAACTTTGTCCATGCAGATGATGTCGTGGCGCGTCGGTAGGTTGAATCTCGGTCTTGTGTATTTATCCATTGTTCATTATTTTTTGATTCTCTTCAGACATGAATTTCTGGGTCCAGATCCCCGGGTCGCAGGTTACGAAATTGACGGGACTGGGAATATCTTCATTCGATGGTGGGATGGTTTCTTGTCCGACCAATGGTCTGGGACGCAGAAATGGAAATTAGAGGTTGTCTGGGACGAAGAGGGTCAAACATGGGTTGAGAAGACCAACTGATTAATATTGATGATAGGTCAGTCACTTTCCGGCCAGTAATCCTATTCAGAAGATGATCTTCCAGTTCAAGCTATTTGTATTTTTTTTTGACTATCTTGACGCTGCGATGTTTCCCCGATTTTTTCGTCCAACAACCAACTCACCAGCTAGTCCAATTTTAATCAGACTATTGAACGCGGGCGCGGTGTAAGTGGGGCGTATCCGCTCCGTTCCGTGACGGTTTCCACGGACAAATGGGTTGCTCACCGTTTCATATTTCTTTCCCATGAGACTGAACCTGCTCTAGACGAACTCCGTGGTCCAGACTTCCTTTGTACACCGGGATAATCTCAGGAAACCGGCGTTCGCGTACGCGGGTAATGCTAAGGTACCTACATTAGCCCATAATTATGTGAGCCGGCCTGACAGCCGGTCATGTCTGTCACACACAATCCATTTTCTCTCACCACCTGATTCAAGCCAGCAATCCAATGGCTACTCATGCTCTTCTCAACGCATTTAAAGCAAACAAACCAGCCTTCGGGGTATGGTTGACAAGTCCAGGCTTCTTCCACGCTCGCACAGTGGCGCAAGCTAGCCCCAAGCTCTCATGGGTCCTTATCGACTGCGAGCATGGCCTTACATCTCTTAACCCGGGGCTTTCAGAGAGCGTAGCGGCTATCCATGGCGCGAGGCCCGCAGAGGGGCCGAGTGCTCTCGTAAGGATCCCAGCGACTGGTGTGAGCTCCAGCACCAGCTGGCAGATTAAGCACGCCCTGGATGCGGGCGCTCGCGGGATTCTCGTGCCAATGGTGCCACTGTGTCAAAGCTTCATCTATGATCTTCTCAGGCTGATCCCTCACAGGTCTCCACAGCCCAAAAGGCCGAAGAAGTGGTGGCGGACAGCCGGTTCCCTCCGCGCGGTCGCCGCGGGTTCGGGAGCTCATACACACACGGAAACTGGGAAATGTCGGCCTCCGAATATCTCGCGGCGGCCGACGACGCTGTCATTGTGATGATTCAAATTGAAACTAGAGATGGGCTCGCAAACGTCAAAGAAATCGCGGAGGTTGATGGAATTGGTATGTAGCCCTGATGTTTTGGCCGACACTGCATAGTACTGACTGACAGCAGACGTCCTGTTCATCGGGCCTTATGATCTCTCCATTTCGCTTGGTTACCCGGCGCCGTCTCCGGATCCCCATCCTGAGGTCGAGAAGATCATCCAAAATATTCGGCAAGTCGTACAAAAGGCAGGAAAGAAATGGTAATGTCGTTATACATGTACGCACAACGCTAAATGATTTTGACATAGCGCTATTTATTGTATCAATGGCTCTCAAGCTGAGAGACGAGCAGCGGAAGGATTCGACATGGTTAGTACGGCAACTCTTTGCAATGGTTTTTATTGAGGGTCGAGAGCAGATCAACGTTACAAGCGACGTCGGGGCCATGTCATCTGCAATCTTTGAACAACTGGCTGTAGCGACGCGAGGGGCGAAGCTGTGATTGCCAAAAAGTGTTTCAAGGGTACGTAAGTAACGGGAATATTTGCTCGCAATCTAATAATACAAACTGTGTAGATTTACATTGAAGGGGTATCTCTGAGCAAAAAAAACGTCTAACTTGTCCCAAATCATACGCTTGTGGAGGATATCAATTCGACCTCGCCAGTCATATAAGTGGAGAATACGCCTTCTCCCTCTACATCACGGCTATCTTCCAGGAACCGATTTGACGTCGTCGAAAGCGCAGGATCGCGGATGTTGAGCATGAGTCGCGAGATCATAACCGACGACATTCTGGGAACTGAGTTGAATAATATGGCTAGGCAACTATTGGCCAAGGGACTCACACGTTCGTGAAAGTTGTGGCGACGCCTCGAGTGTATGGCTGCTGAATGTCAGCAGCGCTTCGCGTATATTGTTGAAGCTAGACTCACCCCACCCATCTATATAGTCGAGTCAGCACCACAATCCAAACAGATTCGACGGAACTCACGACGAAAGTTAGAATGTTCGATAAATTCGACAATACCATGACGCTGAACTAATATCAGCCACTGCTTCGGCCGGATATTCAGTGTCCGTACCCGAAATATATGGAACCTGCAAAAACCTTAGTCCGGGCTACATTTCACAGGAACTTACGGCGTACCGTCCCGAAGCAATACAGTAAACAGATGAAGACCAGTCAACTGGCGTTGGCTCAGCGCCCTGCACAGGGTCAGGGAAAATATCATGCAGTCGAACATGCCCATTGCCGCCCAAGCGATAATAAGGCCGGTACTTCTAGACTTGGATTCGACTCTCAGAAAAAATCGGGAGATGCGAAGAACTCACTGGGCGTGGGTTATCTCATAACTGCACCCGATATCGATCGACAATTCAGCACCTCGGTCCATAACTCGCCCAGAAGAAATTGTTCCCCACTGCCGGGATTAGTCTCACGAACGCGAGAAAGCATCGGAACGCACCATGCCAATACTGATCACGCATAAACCGAAAATAAGCAACAGTCCGAGAACGAAGCGACTTCGTTCGTAGAGCGCGTAAGTGCGCAAAGTGAGCATCGCTGGTATCGGTGAGTTTTACAGGAATGAAAAAAGCGTGTCAAACCTCCAACGATTGCTGAACAAGGACAACAAAAATTGGTGGTAGTACACCAGCTTGCGGCATCTGAAGTACGGTGAGTTTCATATCGGCAATGCGACAGCCGACTGTACATCTGTATGAAGGTCAGATATATTTTTCTACACCGGATGCCGCTGTGCGCACCCTGATTTTATCGGAGGTGCCGGGAGTGGTCCAGAATTTTTCGAAAACGACCGGAATATTGCCCAGCAGTGTTCCATAGCGATTGACAAAGAACAAAATCGTCGACCAAGAGATCGGGGCTCCCCAGAACCTCGATATCTCCCAGTCAAGAACGCTAAAAAATTCGTAAAAAAGAACCGAAAAACCAATAGCGTTTAAATTGTAGGTCGAGATCCTGTGCAGGCCATTAGCGAGGATGAGGATGAGATAGAACTGCAAGAACCACGAACGGCTCTCTGAACATCTCTAGCAGAAATGCGGCATGGGGCTTCAGTGGTGAAGGGAGAAGGCAGCGATAGTTTGGGTGCGCTACACTATTAAAAAGATCATGGGAGATGACATATACGTGTTGGTTCTTTTTCCACGACTTATCGCAACGTGGTTATGAACGCTGATTTAGATGCCATTCGTGCGAGGAATGGCTAATCCGAGCTTGCCTGTGTCCTTACTCGCAGCCGCCAATTGAAGTACCCGATAACAATCCGTATACCCACCGAGATTTCGCAGGCAGCAATCCATCCTTTAGAATGTGGACCTTCTCATTTATATAGCACGAGATGGATGAGGCCGGTGAGCTAGGCGCCATGCATCCACAGATCCATCAATTTCCAGCACGTAAGGAACAAAATTAATTTCAGCGACAAGTAAACTCGGATAATGTTGATTGTTGTTTACTGATTGAACTTCACGCGTCTGGTCACGTGATGTGACTCACTCCGTCTTTCCCCGACCCGAGTTTAAACTGGAGGTTACCTACGTTAGCGCGGGGTCTAGGCTCATATTCATTCTGGACGCCCACAATTTATTTTCCGCCATTGCCACAATTTGATCTTTGGGACAGGTTAATATAGCCTACTGGGGAAAGGTCCTTGACATTCGCATCTCTCTGGGAAGATGCGGCGGCTTCGTTGGCGATGAGCGCGCTGGAGTCTCTCAAGACCGCCACCACCGCTACGAGCCACCTCCGAAGAAGGGCTCGGTCAGCTCACCGCTTTACAACAAAGGGACACATTCGCAACAACGTGCGTTTGGAGCTGCATTAGCTGCATGTGCCCAGGGGTCAAGGTCCTCTCTTCACAAGATTTTGATACCACTGTCGCGATAGTTTTGACCACCGTACCAGTACAACGATGTATATGGGGCCGACATTCAAGCGCGGGTCGCGCGACCGTTCGGCTTCACCACCTCCCGAACGAAGACTCAGAAAATCCAAGTCAAGCGAGCTCTTCCACTCTATGCGCCGGAGGATCTCCCTCAAGAACCTTCGCCTTGGCATTGGGCGTAATAGTACGGACGAAGCGGAGCATCCTTCCTTAATCGCTCCCAACAGCTCGAATTCCGCATTCGAGCCACCCTCCTCCTTCCTTCCAAAACGCCGCCTTCACGTGCTCAATAGGTCTAAACGCAGCCTAGTAATAGAGGCAGTACCACCAATGCCGCCGCTACCCCTGGACCCAGAGGACCCTGCCATTCCAATGGTGATCGACACAAACTTTGACGAGCAGCAGATGATTGGAATTGTCGACCGTGCCGCGTGGCGCGCTGAGGGTAGCGATGGGAGTTCCCCCAGCAGCGGGGTTTACTCCAGCCCCTCAAACTCGCATTCAGGACACTCCATCCCCAAATTTGGATCTCCGTTTGCGCTAATTCCTTCGTCACGTACACGCATCCCTGAGTCCATTGGACCCACCGATATCTCCGGGATGGACGATCTCAGCGGAGATTTTAACATCCCTGAGAGCTGGGCAGTTGCCCAGAAACGTAGGCGGGATTCAGACATAGATTCCACTTCCGACGACGGCCGCGCTAGCAATGTGGGGAATCTCCCTCGATGGAAAATTCGAGTATACGGATCGGACAACACAGAGTACATTTTATGGGTATCGACCAACGATACGGTAGCCGATTTGATTACTCAGTTGGACGCGAAGGTTCCTCCTGAGGAGGAGCATGAAACACACGAGCTGTACCTAAAGGAACGAGGACGTGGTGAGACTATTTTCTGGGCGGCTTCCTTCCACGGGGAACTGAAATTCTTCATAGAACGGATATTAAAGCAAAAGGAACGTCCGGCGTTCGTCCTTGGACGTTCCTTGCAGCAAGCCGGATATGACGAAACTGACGCATTTAGGACCATGCTACCTGGGGTACCGTTCTTATTAAAATTTGTATACCGGAGTCAGTTCTTGGGGAATCCAGTGAGTCTTCCAATCCCCTCTTTCCCTAATGCGATACCAATTATTTTACAAGGACGAAGAGCTTTCCTTCAACAATTTTGTGTACATCAACCTAACTGGACGCAGCTTGAGCACCATCCCCGTCGTCTTACATAAACACGCCGACACCATCGTATCACTCCGACTGTCCCGAAATCCCATGATTGACATTCCGCTTGATTTCGTTCAATCATGCACCGCCCTCAGCGAACTTTATCTTTCTTATATGTATATCAAAAAGGTCCCGCACAGTATTCGACACTGCGCAACTTTGACGCTGCTGGATCTGTCTTCGAATCGCATCGTCTCGCTGGACGATGCGCGCTTGGATGAACTTCCTCGTCTGACAGCACTTTATGTCCAAAATAATCGCCTCGAAAGACTCCCCCGGACTTTCTCTCGTCTCCGGGGTCTAGTGAATCTCAATATCTCAAACAACAAATTTCACATATTTCCTGTCGGCGTAACCGAGCTGGCGAACCTCTCTCAGCTGGATATTTCATTCAATTCGATTTCGGACCTGCCCCAGGAAATCGGACGCTTGACGAGCCTCGAGCAGCTTGTCGTCGTGGGCAATCAGATTTCGGCGCTGCCGAAAGAGTTCAGTAACCTCACCCGCCTCCGCGAACTGGACTGCCGGCGCAATCAGATCGCGGACTTGGCGGTAGCCTGCGAGCTTCCGAAACTCGCAACCTTGAACGCAGATCATAATAGCCTCCATACCCTGGCGCTCTCCCTGGGTCCGTGTTTGGAAGGGTTGGATGTTTCGCATAACGATATTACCGAGCTTAGCCGTGGTTCCACGAGTACCGCGCCTTTCGCGCTCACTTGTTTGGATATCTCCAACGCCAAACTTTCGGTTTTGGACGATGCCACGCTTGCACAGCTGCTGTCGTTACGGCATTTGAAGCTGGATCGTAACTCATTCCGCACCCTGCCCGAATCGCTCGGAGACCTCAAGTGGCTCGAGAACTTGTCTTGTGCGGACAACGCGCTGAGCGAGCTTCCAGAGAGCGTCGGTCGGCTGCAGAAACTCGAGTCCCTGGACTTGCACAGTAACAGTCTCAAGGCACTGCCGAAGTCGCTGTGGAATTGCGCGTCGTTGTCGCGGCTCAACGTAACATCGAATTTGTTGGTGCTTTGGCATGACCCGCCGCCCTTCGTACCCGACGCTGAAGAAATTCCCTCATTTCCCCTCCTCCCAAGCCCTACATTTGCGCCTCGGAGACCATCTGTTTCTAGTATGCCGGATATTCCGCCGCTGGCCCACTCCCTCGAAATGCTATACTTGGCCGAAAATGCGCTCACCGACGAGATGCTTCATCCGCTTATGATCCTCAAGGAGCTGCGGGTCCTGAACCTATCCTTGAACGACATCCAAGAACTGCCTTCCAATTTCTTTAAACATTTGACGAATTTGGAAGAGGTATTTTTGAGCGGAAATCGCCTGACGCACATCCCGAGCGAGGATCTGCCAGACTGCAGCGGCTTTCGACTCTGTTTCTGAACGGTAACCATCTCCAGCATCTACCGCACGAGCTCGGCAAAGTGAAAAGCCTTACGGTTCTTGACGTTGGTAACAATTCGCTCAAGTATAACATCAATAATCTGGACTACGACTGGAACTGGTGGGTCCGACTCACGGCGTTGTCGGGCAACTGCTGATCTTGTTTTAGGAATTTCAACAAGAATCTCGTGTATCTCAACTTGTCTGGCAACAAACAGCTTCAGATCAAGTCCGATGTTTCCAACCACGGCCAGCGAGCCAGCATGTCTTCCATCCAGCGACAGTCCATGTCTAGTTTCTCAGGGCTGACAGGGCTGCGCGTGTTGGGTCTCATGGACGTTACCATCACGAGCACAGGTACGCGCACGAGCGGAGACATCCCAGACGAAAGCGACGACCGTCGAGTGCGGACATCCTCATCGCTCGTGAATGGCTTGTCGTACGGCATTGCGGACACGCTCGGGAAGAACCGCCACCCGCACATGATGGATCTGGTTCACGAATTTCGGGGGATACAGAAAACACATTATTCGCAATGTTCGTGATCCTAACCTCTAACCCCCCTATTTAACTCTAACTCTAATCAGGTTCGGTCGGTCCCACCCAGCAAACCAGACCGTTGCCACCACCGCCAACAGCATCGCAAAATATTTGAAAGACAATTTCATACGCGTTTTATCTCTCAGCTCAATTCCCTCGACCCGCAGCGCGCTGAGGGCATTCCGGATGCACTGCGGCGTTCGTTCCTGAAGCTGAACCAAGATTATCATGACACGCTTCATGGCTCTGCTCGCAAGATGTCGGTGGCAGGCGGGGCGCTCTCCGATGCGTCGGTCCTGCATACAGGTGCCTCCGGCATCGTGGTTTATATCGTGGGAAAGCGGATGTACGTCGCAAACGTGGGCAACGCGCTCGCGATTGTGTCGCGCAGCGGCACCGCGCACCCGGTGTCCCGCAAACACGAGCCGTACGACCGAGCGGAGACGGAGCGCATTCGTGCTGCCGAAGGTTGGATTTCCCCGCCCGGTCTCGTCAATGACGAGCTGGACATCTCGCGCTCTTTTGGGTTCTACCACCTGCTGCCGGTCGTCAACGCCCGGCCGCATATCTGCGAGTACGACCTGACTAGCATGGACGACATGGTCATCATTGCGAACCGCGGGCTGTGGGACTACGTCGAGTATCAGACCGCTGTGGATATCGTGCAGCGGACGGAGCCCATGGCGGCGGCAGAGAAGCTACGCGATCTGGCTATCAGCTACGGCGCAGAGGGCAGCACTATGATCATGGTCGTGTCCCTTGCAAATCTGTTCAAGGACAAAACTGTCCCGACCCAGGTGGACCGGCCGAGGCGGCGTGGTACAGGAGTTAAAGACCATATCCTCATTCGGCTGAAGGAGGAAGTCCCGCCGCCGGTGGGGCACGTCGCCATCGTGTTCACCGACATTAAGGGCTCCACGCATCTTTGGGAGGCCACCCCTTCCGGGATGATCACTGCGATTCACCTGCACAACAATTTGTTGCGGCGATATCTGCGTGTGTGCGGTGGGTATGAGGTGCGCACGGAGGGTGACTGCTTCATGTGCTCTTTCCCCACCGTTCTCGCCGCCGTGTGGTGGTGTCTCACTATCCAGGTTCAGCTCCTAAAGGTCCCTTGGCCGCAGGATATACTCGAATGCGCGGACGGCAAAGAAGTCTACGATGCGGATGGCCGGCTCATTTATCGCGGGTTGTCCGTCCGCATTGGGATCCACTGCGGCGCACCACTCTGTCTCCCCGACATTGTAACGAATCGCATGGACTACTTTGGGCTGATGGTCACTCGTGCGGCACGCATCGCGAGCATTGCGGCCGGCGGGCAGATCATGTTCAGCGCCGACGTGCTGAGCGAGATCAATGCCCGGGTATTTGAGACAGAGCCTGCCACTGAGTATTCGAACTCGCAACCGAAGGAGGCGATCGACATCATTCGACAGCTGGGACCTGTCGTCGTGCCGGTCGGTGAAGTCAAGCTCAAAGGCCTGGAAGCGCCCGAAATGCTCTCTTTCGTGCTGCCCGCGGCCTTGATGGGGAGAAAGGACCACGAGGACACGGTCGCGGTCACTCCTGCGAGTCCAAGATTGAACACGACCGTGTTCAGCCCTGTACCTTCAGGCCAGTTCGACATCGCACAGATCAGGGAGCTCGCCATGTTATGTGTCCGACTGGAAATGTCTTGTGCAGATGAAGTATGGCACTCCATGTCTGACGCATTCAACGAGGACTGGAATGTTCTACTTCCTCCCAATACGGACATGACGGATGCAGAGTTCTCGACGATTCTGTACTCTTTAACGACCAGAATCGAGAACGCCGAGAGCGTGTTGCGAAGCAGGCTCATGGTCACAAATCCTCCATTGGCTACGAAAAATGCTCTCGTGTCGGCGCTTCAGGATTTGGATGAACGGACGTTGGAGGAGGTGTTGTCCATGTTACATCGCGTTTAATTTTTCCATCCTTTCGGTATATCGTCCCATAGAATTCCTGTTGGTTGTATTATAGACTGTACTAGTAGTAGTAGCTTATCAATAAATATATGTAAGATCTTACGCTTCCTGGTACGAGCACCAGTTTGTTCAACTTTGTTGTAAGTCTGTCTCGAGAGAGTACCGCTTATTTGAGAACAGCGTTGAATATTAGGGTTATTCACAGTAGCCTTTTTGATGTCCTTTTTTGCGCCCTTTTTTGCTCCCTTTTTTGCGCCCTTTTTTTTGTTTGGCAGATAAATGTAACCGAGTGACCTATAAAATCCAGAAAAATTCACCCGAGTCCTTTTTGAACACCTGAGGTGCTATGTGACCTTTAAGGAACCATATGCGCACCCAGACTGCATGAAATGGATAAAGGGAGCCAAAAAGGGATGAAAAAGGGAGCTGAAAGCTAGGGTGTTCACAGTAGCCTTTTTTCGGCCCTTTTTCGCTTCCTTTTTTTTCTGATTTCATCCAATATCGCACGTTGACCTAGATTTTTTGGATTTACACCCTTTTTGCATGTTGAAATTGAAAAGGGAAAAAAAACTCGAAGAAAAACGGCGGGAATACAAAGAAGGGAGAAAAAAGGGAGCGAAAAAGGGAGGAAAAAAGGCTACTGTGAACAACCCTATTAGTAATTCCGAATTACAGCGATACTACTACGGGCAATATAAAATTGCTCTTAATCGGGATTTGCAGTTGAGCGCTACTTTCATCCAAGACATTTCTCCAATTTCTTTTGCGACCAAGCAACACCGCTTTCCTTCTACATCAGATCTTGATGGTGGGTGATTTAAAGATTGACGCCGATCCTCTTTTGTCTTTGAACTGCCACGTCTTTTATGACCATTGACGACTCTCTCCTTGGTTTTACTGTATGCCCGTTGTGAATTCCATTTGTGGATTCCGCAGCTGTGTATGCGTCGTTATGCAACTTACCAGGTATGCAATACTCAATGCAACCTGAATACTCATCTGCTATTTCCTCGACTTTCCTTCCAGTGAGCTCAAGTTCGTTCGGCAATCGAGAAGTACCAGGGGGTCAGAAGTTTCTCCAAGTGTCACGTCCGAATGCGTCTGTGGAGCATTTCGTACACACGGGTCATAGCTTGCAGCGCTTATCTACCCTCCCAACAATCAAATGATCCCCGCACCATCTTGTGGCATACATAAAGCACAATGCTGTCTCGGCGCCCCGCTATTCGACTTTCTTCACGCCAACTCTCTTTCGAGTTCTTTTTCGTTCTCGTTTCCCAACTTTTTCTGCTGCGCTCAAGAGCAACCAAATAAGGATGAGGTTACTTGCCCAAACTCTACGTGCGGGAATTGCGCTGGCTG
The DNA here is from genome assembly GCA_029378395.1 of Mycena leptocephala. Lineage (NCBI taxonomy): Eukaryota > Fungi > Basidiomycota > Agaricomycetes > Agaricales > Mycenaceae > Mycena > Mycena leptocephala. The sequence continues at coordinate 57,488 of JARJLF010001788.1, forward strand.
CGCTAGCGCCCGTATTTCTTTCTTCGTTACCGCAGGGTGCGTACGTGCTATTTGGCCCCCCAACTAAATCCTCACACCTTTACCTCGCAGCATCCGCATTAATCGTTCCTCGCGGCGACATCAATGCGAGTCTTGTTCCTCTCCCATGTGTCACAACATGCCAGCCCGTACTTTCCTATCAATCTGTCTGTTGGTTATACTCTTTTTCCAATGCATTCCTGACAGAATTCCCAATTTCCAGACATGCGGGTCTGACCTGAAGTGTCGTTGCACGGACACAAACGGGAACAATTTCGCGCAATGCATGGACTGCGTGGTTAGCGTCAAGCCGGATACTCTTATGCAAAGTATAGCCCAGGGTGTGCTAAACGGTGAGTGTTATTTTCTGGCCTTCTCCTGCCTCCCAGTCTGCCCTCCGTTTTGTTCATTCTCCGTCCTTCCAACTATACTCATGCGAAATGCACCAGATTTTAATAAGGACTGCGCCAGTAACAACGCGCCTATCTCATCGCTTGTACTCTCCTTGTCCTCGCCTATCGCATCGGCCACCGCAGGCACCACCAATGCGAAGACGAATGACGCACTGGTCCGCGCTCCACATTTGATTGTGAGCGGGATCGCCGCCCTCCAATTTGTTTTTGTTTTGGCTCGAATGTTTAGTACGGCACTGTAATCTGTAAGTGGAACACACGAAGACGAATGGAAGGAATTTAATGTAGCTTTAGACCTGCCATAGACGGTATTTTTTTATTGTGTATTTGATTGAGTTTGACTTGGAGCGTCACGAACTTGCTAGCACCAGAGACTGCGACAAAAGTATGAGGTAGATATTGGATACAGAGCGGAAACCGATGCGATGAGTAGATGTACACGATGGATGGTGAGCGAAGGGAGAGCATAGTCTAAAGTAAGACATAGTAAGATGAAATGGGGCATAGGAGCGGAGGCATAAAGTGCAAAAGTCGCAACCAAGAAGATAAATGGACCTCAAATCAAGAGCCATCCACAAGAAACGCAAAACATGTTCATCATCATCACCATGCACGCTCGACCCCACGCTCCAAAACACCCGCAGCCGCAGACCCATCCGATTCATCCTCCTCGTAGACCCAGAACCGCCCGACCCCGCGCGCGGTGTTGTACGCCTCCGCCGCGACCTCGTCGAGCTCGGCGACGGTGTCCGGCTCTGGCTCCGCGATGGGCGCGAGCACCTGCTGCGCCATGCTCGTGAACCCCGAGAACGAGCGCGAGCGCCGGACGCGCCGCGCGCGCGCGACGTTGCCGACGGGCATGTGCGCCGCAGGTACCTTCTTGCTGATGCTGCTGGCACGCGTGCGGAGGGACAGCGAGAACGTGCGCCGCGTACGGGTGGGCGGCGCGACGTGGATGAGGTCGAGCGTGGAAGTGCTGGCCAGGGACGCGCCGGGGGTGGAGGGGCTGGGGGGCGGCGCGGTGGGAACGTGGGCGCCGGCAGTGGAGTGCTTGCGCTGGAAAATCCCCGAGACGCGCCTGCGAAGGGTTTCCATGGATGGCCAGGTGCGGCGACGCGTCTCGGGGGTGCCTACGGCGCGGAGGGTGGGTGGCATGGCTTCCTCGTCCTCGTCCTCGTCTTCGTTGTCGACGAGGCGGCGGACGGCTCGAACGAGGGTGGTGGCAGAGCTTGCGGTGGTGCGGATGGTGCAGTCATCGCGGAAGGATGCGGGAGAAGTGATCCTGGAGCCCGGCGGAGCTTGGATGAAAGGGACGTGGCTGTTGCCCGTCATGCCAAACTGCCCGAATTCAGAGGGCAGGTCGCGTTCCGGGATCTCCATAGAGTTGGGACGGGAGCGGACGAAGACGCCCTTGAGTGAGCTTGTCGGGGAGTGGGGGCAGTCCAGATTGAAATCCGGGTCCTCGAAGTGGAGAGTGACGGGACTCGGGAGGTCGAAGGCATTTTGTAGCTGGGTAACGACGCTCGACATGGCGAGGAACACTGTCGACTGGGAGCTCGAGTGGTGGGAGGATACTCGAGGAGAGTCTCTGAGGTGGCAACGTGCCTGTGGCCCTTATATAGTTGTGGAACTGTGGGCCGTTGTTTGGCCAGTCTTCGAAAGGAAAACGCGCTGAACAATGAAGGGCGAGATTGGTGAGGCCACCAGTCAAGCCCATTTGGGAAGTCGACCATTCCTTTGTAGATCTGATCTGCCGGAAGCAAATCGAGGATGCGGGACAAATATGTGGGCTGGATGTCGACAAGACTCCATCAAGGATAAATCACCCAGAAAAAGAAACGACCACTCCAATTCGTAGTTGGGAAAGAACAGAGGATTATAGATGGATCCGCCGCGAATATGTTGTCAATTTTGGGATAGACTGAGAACGCTTTGGTTACTGCGAGCGTGCAGCGGTGCTCGCTTTGACGCGCCATGAAGCTTCCATGATTGTAGTTGTTATCGCCAATAAGGCTGAGAGTTGCTAGCCACACAATGAGAGCTGTGGCTGGACGGTTGAAATGTCCGAGTTGGCAAAGTAGTCGAGACAGAATTTGCTGGAAATTGTACAGACAACGGAAACTAGATTTTGACCAAAATACGCAAGGAGAAGTTCTCATAACCGTAAATTATTGTATTCAGAATCTCTGATGCAGATCAACAGCTGGATACTTGGTCGGTGGAGGATACTGCTAAGCAAGAGGTTGGCAACGAAGTGCAGACTCTAAAAGGAGAATGTGCACTGCCACTGATGGATTTTTTCCTCTCTTCTTCAATCCAACTTCAGTCATTCGATTTTCGGTGTGCTCGGCTTCTCGATTTTGGTTCCTCTTCTTGATACTCGGATGTCCGTGGTTCTATCTAGGCTGAATAGAGCGGGCGTTGATCCGGCCGTGACAAGTTCGTGGACATGGCAATATCCACAAACCGATAGCTCGACCTGAGCTCAACTGGCTAAGTCTGGCTTCGATTTTTTTCTGAATGAATCCGTCCTTCGGCCCTCCTATGTAATAACCTTGGCCTTAGGCTCGGCAGACATGGTACACCTGCGTTTGGTCCTCATCCGGGATGGACAGATAGGGTTCGCCGATCCCTGCCAAAAGAAATAGCCCTCCACGAAGCCCGAAATCGGTGCCTTGTATTTGACTGACTTGCAAAGGAGCTTTGGGATAACTTTTTGAACATGCTGTCCAGATGTTCTAACCTCGTCATCGCAGCCATGTGTCAAACGTGCAGATTGTGGATAAGGAGACGTCTTTTGGTGAGTCGGAATACGCTCCACGAAACCTTTTGCAGCAACTCCTCCTAAATGCTGACTTGATATTTCAATCGTTCGATCGATCGAAGACATGTATTGTTATAAGAGCGTGAGGAAGGAACGACAATCTAGATTCCAGTCGCTCTCTTTCCCCTACCTGGTATCCACCACCCACATCCTTTCCGCCATGCATTTCACGTCTTTCCTCACAATCTTTACGCTTGCTACCCTGTCAACTGCCACCATCATCGATGGTCTCGCTCCCGTCGCACTGCCGCACTACCACACGACGAGCAGGGCAATTAGTGCCGAAACTGTCTGTGCTTGTATTAGCGGTCCTTCGTCGTCAAGAAAGTCAACGTTGGCTCTCTCTGTTTGTTTCTTTTCTGGCTTGCGTCACGCTGCTAATACCCCTTTCCAGCCGAATTGTGCACATGTATCAGCGTCCTGTCCGACTTCGTGACCACCACCACAATCAGCACTGTCCTTCAGGGTGTGCGTGTCGGTGGCCACGACCTGACCGTTCGCTCCATCACAGACAAAGTACGTCCGCATTAGCATAGTCTCACTCCGTGAGCTAATATTTCCCTCCTTCCAGATCAACTCCTGCGAGGATAAAGACAGGCAGACCTGCACCCACCCCGACAACTCGGTTCCCAATTGCTCGCGCAAGAACCTCTGCGGCTACACGTGCAAAGCCACCTACAAAGACTGCGGCGGCTCTTGCAAGAAGTCCTGCCCGACCGCAACCCTCCACCCTCACAGAAAGCGTGACGACTACTGGGGCACCGCTGCAGAGATCCTGCAGTCTGGCTGGACTGCATGTGGCGTCTCCGGCGGTGGCCCCCGCGAGTGGGAATGCGTGGAGACCCAGAACGACCTCGTGAGCTGTGAGTCCCGTCTCTTTTGCGTCTTGCTTTATTCCGACTCGTGCTCACATCGTTCTGCAGGCGGCGGATGCACCTCGGGCTCGTCTCTTCCCTCACCGGCCAGTCCACCGGCGCCGACTGCTCCAGCATCCCCCACGTCGCCGACGTCTCGTGCGTCGCCGGCGGCTGCGCTGTCAACAGATGCCTGCCCGGCTTCAAAGTCGCCGCATCAGGCCAATCCTGCGAACGAGAAGATAACTTCTTCCGCAACACACTCCAGCCGCGGCTGCGTACGGCCTGGATCACATTCCTTTCAAGTAGTATTTTCATCATTTTGGACAATTTTCGACATGGACATTTCCTGTCACGGCAGTACATACTCGCGTTCGTTACATTCGCATTAATATATTAGAGAGGAGATCGACTCCTGGATTATTCTTTGTGAATGTTCTTTGACAACGAAGTGTGAAGTAGATTTGAGTTTTGAAGGATTTTACCTTGCAAGTACGTTGCGGTAAATTTTCAAAGTGAAAATGGAGTACAGCTTA
>JARJLF010001789.1:0-62072 GCA_029378395.1 Mycena leptocephala
GACCTGAAGATTTGTAGTCAAGACAAAGTCAAGAATCAAGATGTGCGATGAGAGATCGTCGTAGAATCCTGGTCAGGAAATTTGAACCAAGTGCTGTGCTCGGTCCCGTTCGGTTCAACTTTGCGACTCACCAACACAACAAAGCTACCACCATGTTTGACTTTTCTTCGTATCTCTCGTCTCAGCTTTCATTAAATCCAGCTGACTTTCAAGTCGACATCCTGACAGGAGGCTTGACTAATGTCACTGTTCGCGCGACCTTTGCGACCCCAATCAGTTTCTCCAATTCGCAGCCCTTCAGCTCTGTGGTTCTAAAATATGCGCCACCATACGTCGCAGCTGATCCCTCCCAAGAAATGTCTGTATACCGACAAGTTGTCGAAGCGAATGCGTTGCGATATCTGACCGAGACACTGGAGATCCAGGACTTACTTACACAGTTTCCGGATCTGAAGATACCACAATTAATTCACCGCGATGCTACCGCCAACGTTCTTTGGATAACTGATCTCGGGGTCAGCCAGACGCTTTCCAAGTTTTTGGCAACCTCACCATCTGAGACAACCGTCTCCGAAATCGCAGCCACCCTGGGCACTTTCATTGCCCAGTTCTGGAAAATAACTGGGCATCCATCTCCGGAGACAGCCACACTCTTTACGCGTCCCGATAAACAGGACGATCCTGTGTATTTTCTTGCCTCGACAGCACTCAAAGTGATGTCACATCGTGGCATGCCCGACGCAGACATCCTCAGTGCTCGCATTTGTACCGCAATGCAGATGAAGGACACGGTTGAGCCGTGCCTCGGTATGGTTGATTTTTGGCCGGGTAGCATCCTCATCAGCCCCGACCGGAGTTACGGCCTCGTCGACTGGGAATACTTTGGGATGTCAACTCCCGGCGCTGAGATGGGCATGCTCGGTGAGAATCGCGTTTAGGTGGCAATGCGCCCAGTTATTTACCTAGTGGACAGTTGCACATCTGCATTTACTCATCGCCCAAAGCGAGTCGGTGGTCTCTCATGCCACCCACACATTTATCTCAGTGTTTCTCGACTCATACGGAACTCACGTACCACCGGCATCCGATTATTTCAAGCGACAGGCCTTGATAGCTTATGGTCGTGAAATGGTAAATGCCATCGAGTTCTTCGCATCCGAGTTGGACGACGAGGCGCAGAAGCGTGTCTTCAACGCCGGAGTACGTAGCTTGCAGGCGGCGGGAGGCTCGGATCTCGACATGGATGTCAAGGTAGATGATGCGGGCGCAATTCTGTGGAATGACATTTTGCAGTAAAATAATTCAAGGTACAACAATCTAATTCCAAGAGCCGCATGACTTGGCAACGCGTTCGTTTCTGTGACAGATCACTGTTCTCTTGTGGAATAAATCCAGGATTGACAAGTGAACTGAACTGAACTAAACTGAGTTTCCATTAGTCGCTGTACCAGATGGCTACACAGCGGTACTCTAGCTAAACTAGATCTGGGTGGTTTTGGTAATCAAAAGGGGGGGGTAACTAGAGAGACCATTTTCTAAGCAGAGAGATAACAGGTGGCACGGGAAAGAAGGAGAACAAAATCCCAATCTCTTCCACAGTTTTCTGGCATGGAGATGGGCAGGGAAATATATTCTTTGAACTTTCGGGGATTTACCTGTGAAAAGATTACTTATCAAACCTACCAACTCCAACTCCAGGTGTTAACTTTAGACAACCTGTGGGCGCCATCACAGCGGCAGCATCTGCGGGAAATAAACTTATTCGCATTGAGCTGAGCTGCCGACCAGTGGGCGAGGAGCTTATTTAACGAAGTTGAAGGTTTGGAAGGTAGCCGTCGGCGATTAGTCTCTCATAGACAGTACGCGCCACTCGTACCTCGCATGTTGTATTCGGCGATATATATTGCCGGCTGTAAATTTCGGAGCTCGAAAATTCGGCATCGGCAATGATCAGCATCCGTCCTTTTGAACTCTCAAACTCTCCAAAACTCTCGACCAAATTTAACACGGGAGGGGAGCGTTTTCAAGTCACATCCAATTCAGATAACGCGACAGATTTCAACTCCTTGGATTCAGCCAACAAACACGCGCCCGAGCATCCCCGCTCTGCCAAGCCTCAGCCTTCCCGACCCCTCCTGAAACTTGAATTCTTGAAAAGAAACTACCTTTTGTTCCTTGACTAAGAGTTGGATACTGTTCACGTCATGTCACTATCGACACGCACACCTGGGTTGCCCGCTAAACCAGGAGTCGGACTTACCACAGATGAGATTTTTGGGGCAAGGGCCGTCTATAGGTTCTCGGGCCTGGAAAGATGTTATTCTAACTATTTCCACTGATAATGACGAATACTTACCAAATTTCCATCTTTAATTTCCAGTGGAATGGCGGTAATGAGTCCCAAAGATCCCAAGGCGAAGACAATCAGGAAGGTAAATTTGAAATCCATGATGAGTAGTAAGTCTGCCTCTTTGAATTATTCACATCCCCTATTTATACCGTCAATTAAGCGAATCTAGGCACTTCTTTCCACCTTTGAATCTTGACAGGATATGGGCGTGATGGGCGCGACGTGAGTCCAGTCAAACTCCGACATCTCCCACCAAACCATCCCTTTGTCGGAAGATCACCTTGGGAATATTACTGCTAATTGGTCTGATTCTCATCCAGCTTATTTCTCACAGGGCTGTCAACTGTACTGCCTAATTCACTTCTTCAATCGAAATTCTGGAATGGCTCACAACGTTGCTTAATTGTGAGGTCCCCTGAGACTGGCGGCACGAAGATCTGGGCCCGAAACGAAAATGAGGAAGACCGAAGCAAATTTCATCCTGGTGAGATTCTACGAGGGGTTCAATATTCGAACACTTGTTTTGGGACGATGCTTAAATCTGATACTATTGAGATGACAGATTGGTTTGCGCACTTCCCCCCAATTGTTATTTATTATTATCCTTCAACCAGACCCCATGAACTGCCCAACGCGACTGGAATGCACCTCCGTGGACTCCGTCACCGATTCTCCGCTGCTTTCACTGGGACGTGAGTCAGAAAACATCATGATAATGGACGACCTACCACAAACAAGATGCGGTGGGCATGGATCGGTAATGGGCTCTCGGATCTACATTTGCGATCAGCAACGGCGTGTCGCGAAATCTGGATTCGCCGACTCACAAGGATTTCCCCTTTCACTTCAATTGGAGTCGCGGCGACGAACCCAAGGGAGCCGAGTGCCAGGAACAGCAGAGCAGAGAAAGCGAACTTCATATGGGTAGGGTAGATAAATTTCGTTGTCGGTTTCGCCCGTCAATGGTCCTTTTATCCGAGTCAGGCCAGGCACTCCTGACATCAGTCGCGTGCAAACTGACAGTTCAAAAGCACTGTCAGGACAGCGTCAGTCAGTTTGGGCGGCCGCTAATCGTTTTGACCCATTTATATTATTTGGCACTGCAGACGAAGCCCTTTTGAACAACAACTCAACTTGAACATAACGGCCAAAAATTTCCTTCATTACATTAACATCCTAATATGATTTCTCCGCTTGTTCTCCTGCTCGTGGCTTTAAACCCAGCTCCTTCGTTCATGAAATAATTCATCAACATTAAAATCTCTTCTTCCGACTCCCGACTCCCTCTTGTTGCACTGGACGTCTCTTGGGCTAGAGTGCAGCCGTCTCGGGTACGGTACAGTACGTCGCGGGCGGACATGGGTTCGTTTGTTGTTCCTGCAACAACAATGTCAATACCTCATATTTAATTGGAGCAAGTGCCACACGTCTTTCTTCTCGAGCCGACCGGCAACTCCAACGATGAAGAGCATTAACAGAGCGAGGGTGAATTTCATGGCGTTAAGGATTCAAACTGCGGATGAACATCTGTGATTTTATACAAAGGACCGGCGTTCCTGAGCGGGACCGTGCCGGGTAATTCTAGACCTACCTAAGCTCCTACCTACCTACTTAGCCGTTTGACGTGCTGATATGGCAGATGGTCTGTAGTTCGAGGAAGTTCAAGGCACAGGCACCGAGCTAGCCAAGAGAGACGGTGCAACACGCAAGCTAGGTAGATAACGGCTCTGTAGGGCTTTGTGGGATATATTTTCATACAGAATAATAAACGTACACTAGATTTTTGATACAAGTCTACGGTCAATTATCCAACTACCGATGAGATGGGGGTGCAAGACAAAGAGAAAGAGATAAAAAATGCAAAATAGACGACAATCTCCTCAGCCTACTCGACGACCTCGAACCGGCTCCGCTTGCCGTCGCGCCCGTCCGGATCGACCTCGTCCAGGTCGCGAGTCCGCTTCTCCCCGAAGTTGAACCCGTCGCCGCCAACGATGCCCGCGAGCATAATGTTGTACTGCTCATCGGAGAGGCCCATGCCCGCGAGGACGTTGATGCGCCCGTCGCCTGAGTCGGGGCTGCCCAGGCCGTAGCCCATCAGCGTGCTCCCCGGAGACGACGACCCCGCGGACATGGACGCCGCGCCGGCCTGGAGCGCGCTCTCAAACCCCGCGTCATTGAGCGGGGGGATTCCTGACGGCGGGCGCGCGATGCGCATCGACGTTGACATTTTTTCTTTGATCACGGTTAGGTGCGTCAAATGTTTCTGGATAGGGTGTGATTAGCCGGACGGGTAAGCAGGGGAACAAGCACACGAACCTCGAGCATGTCGAGTAGCCCTTCTTTTGTGAAGGGTTTCGGTAATATGTCGTTCATACCTGTGTGGATGTTAGGGAAACACTGAAATAAAGCAACAGTCGAGGACGAACCAGAGGAGTAATAGGTCATTATCTCGTTTGGCCTTGAATTACTTGTCATGGAGATAATAGGCGTTTGTGGGTCAAATTTCCGGATCATCGACGTCGCAGAGACGCCATCCAGTTTAGGCATAACAATATCCTGCCTTGGAATCAGCTCGGAGAGAGATGCAAAGACGTGCACGGACGAACCATCAAGACAAGATCGTACTTCTCGAGATTCATCTTGTTCACCGCACCAACGCCGTCCACAGCAACGTCGATCGTGCACCCAAACACCTGCAGGAACTTGCTGCTGAGCTTTCGACTGACAGCGTCATCGTCGACCAGCAGAACTCGGGGTGGCACCGCCCACCCCGGCACGAATGTCGACCGCCGCACACGCAGCGTCTGCTTCTGTGGCGGGCTCCCACCGCTCCCGCTCCCGCTACTTGTGCTGGCGTACGGCGCCTCCTGCTTCCCGACCATCTCGCCCGCAAACGCACCGCCGTCGAACGACCAGTTGCCCTGCGCGTCCGTGAAGTCGCCGCCGCGCGGCATGAGGTGTCCGACTGTGTAGACCTCTAGTCCCGCGTGCGCGTCCCCACCAGCCATGTTCCACGTCTCTGAGCCGCCTGCCAAAGCCACGTTTAAATTTGGTGGGTTCGTCGGCGTGGGGACGACCATCTCGTCCTCGTAGTCGTCCGAGTCTGGAGACGCCGTCCCTTGTTGCGCCGCCATTTGCTCTTCCTCCGAGCTCGGCCCATTCGCACCGCTACTAGACAGCGGGTTGCTGCTACTATTGAAGAGAGGGGTGTTTAATCGTGAGCGCTCGCGCTGGGCCTGCAGTTCCTCGATCCGGGCGAGCATATCCATGCGACCCATCGCAGCACCGATTCCGCTCGTTCCTATGCTCCCCCCGAGGCGGGAGTTGCTGCTGCTGCCGCTGCTCCCCGCCCCCGATCCTGAGCTCTGGCCGCCGAACGACATCCCCACCGCCTCCGCTCGGCGCGAAATCTCGCTCATCTGCACCAGCGTGGCGCGCGCAACGTCCGTTTCAGGGAAGTTCTTGTCCAGCATCCGCTGCGTCTCCTGCGTCTGCATGAACAGAAACGGGTTGTTCCCTCCGTCCATGCCGCCATCGTTATTTTGCAGCTGCTTCATTTTGCCTTTATTTTGAATGGTACCGAGAGGGGGAAAAACAAAATATTATTCATTAACGCAGGGTCGGGCAACACGGGACAGCGAAGGCGAACCTATCACTCACCGGCGCCGTTCCCGTTATTCTCGCGCAAAAAGTACTGTATGAGGTTCTGCATGAGCCCGTCCTGCTGCGCCATGCCGCGCTGGAAGCCGACCATCTCGACGAGAACCTCCTGGTAGCTCCGCTCGAGATTGCGCACGTGGGAGAGGACATCTTCGTGTGCGGCGCCAAGAGACGTTAGTTGCGATTGGAGAGACGCTATTTGTGCCTGCATAGAGTCGAGCTTGGAGCCTGGTGCGTCGACCTGGTAGGGTTACTGGAGAAGGAGCCCGAGGCAGAAGATTGAGGGTAGGCGGTCGGTGGAGGGTACGATGAGGATGGCGTTATTGGTAGAGGGGCTGGGCCACCTCCAGTGGTCTTGCGTTGGGCCGGGACCTTGCGCTTGATATTCTCCAGCGCGTCGCGACGGTCCGCGTGGAAATCTGGATGTCGGAACGTCCAGCTCTGTGTGAGATGAGGCCCGGTGTATTTATGCAGAATAAAAAATAACATACATGCTCTCCAAATTGGTTGTCGTCCGTATTCTTCACCTTATGGAAGTCGTACTTGTTCAACTGGCGCACAAAACTGGCGAAATTAGAGTGCTTGAACATGCGAGGTAATATTGATTTTGTGAATTCGTTCATATCCTGTTGCACGTCAACCGGGTCCAGTCGTAGATTTCTGCAAGCATATGCACCTTCACCACGAAGCAGTCACCCTGTGGTCCCCAGGACACAACATTTTGAAATGTCTGGTCTTCGAGCATCCTGCACACGACTCGGTGAGAAAAATCGACGTGAAATAAGCGAACGCCGCACTTGTACAGCTTCTTCACAAAATCGCTGGTGGAGGACATGCTGTCCTCATGGCCGCCGCTGCTGTCCTTGCGATCCGACATCTGCTCCGGAGACGCGCCTTCGCGTTTGACACCAAGACTAGGTAGCTGCTAGAGGACAAGAGCATCAACCAAGGGGAACGACATGGACGCGCTTGACAAGCCAGGGTATGACAGGGTATGCCGCCGGTTGTAAACAAACCATACCCAAGGCCATCCCGACGCGTCGTGCACGCAAAGTCATACGCAAAACTCACACTCGTGCTCTGGCCCCACTGCTGGGTCGGAGAGTACTGTGCTCGGGAGGCGGCGATGGAAAGCAGGGGCAACAAGGGTTGCTGGGTACGATATCGTTCGTCCATTCAGCGTGTACTTGCTGGAGTTGGGGTTCCAAGGCCCAGCCCTTCTCGACTTATAAGTACACGGCCAAGTCCCCACCCCGTTTACATGATCCCGCAAATATCTCTTCTTTTTCTCCAATTTTCTGCTTTTTTTTCTCGTGTTTTCAACTAGGTTTAAATGGACTCTCTCTTCTGCATATCTGGTGCCCTCTTTTCACGTTCTTTGCTCTGCGCGCTGCGGGCTCAGCGAGCACGATGTAGGTGCTGGGTCTAGACCCATGGCCGAGATCGGCACAGGCTCCTTCAACTTCCGGAGGTCTAGACTCTGACCGGCCCAAAAATCGAACCAACGTTCCAAGAACACACCAGGCTCATGGTCGAGCCCCGGAACGAGGGCAGGTGTAACCAATCCAACGGCGGACATAACAATACTCCCTTGTCTTGCTCTCAACTTGCTCTTGAAAAAAATATGATTTTCTCTTCTCATCCGGTCCGACTAATAAATATTCTCGAAGGATCTGTACCTTTTTTTTTTTTGAACTGAGAAATCAGGCCTAATTAGAACTTGGAACTCAGGAGGAATCTGTCGAGACCCAACAGCTTGGCATATCAGGACCTAGAACAAGACTATTTTTGGTTCGATTTGGACGTCTGGCTTCCGGTATTCGTTTAGTTTTTTTTTTTTTTGGCCTCTGGAAGCCCATTTTTTCGAGCCTTAGCATCGCAAGCTTCGGGCAAATAGCCCTGATCGACAGACGGACGCAGTTTCAACATCTGCTACTGGCAAATTTCCAACGCATGTCCACGACCGCGGATTTGCTCCTGACCGTCTTTGGCTGCGGCGCGCGCGCGACAGCGGACCCAGGAACCCGCACAGCGCCCCCCTGTACCCTCCTAAATGCATTCTTAAAGACCAGGGAGCGCCAGGGACAGGAACCGGCCTCACCTCCTCCCCTGCCCTTTCATTCTAGGATGCAGACCGCCGCCGCGTACACCATGCCCCTCGTCTTCCACAGCCACCGGCGCGCCCCGAGCATGAGCCTCTTCGGTGGCGCGTCCGACGAGTACCGCGAGCTCGAGGCTCAGCTCGAGGGAGCGTTCTTCAAGCTGTCCCTCCAGTGCGTGTGCTCTCTATGCCCCCAATCATACTTGTATACTCACTGACCCACCATTGAACAGCGACCAATGGTCCAAATGTCGGCTTCAAAACAGCCGCGCGCGTATGGGGACACACGTCCTTCGCCCCCTGCTGACGGCCGCGAACCGGATCCCGTATCTCTTCCCCCTCACGCTCAATGATCTGCGCGCCCTCTCCAGTGCGTTCCCATTCAATTTTTTTGGCAAGCGATCGGCTGACGGTGCTGCAGTGGCATCGGTACTAGCGCTCCTGCACGCATACGAACAGACACTCCCCGCGGATATCGAGCTTGCTGCTGCCCGAAGGGCATTCGCGCGCTTCGTCGGCGCGCCGCCGTATTGACGCCCGACATTCTTGAGCCTGAGCTCCACTACGCTCCTTTTATTACAATAGACTTCTACCTCCACGGTCTTTCGGTGTACATCCACGGTTTTTCTGGGAAATTACTTGGGATTCTTTCTCCATTGTAGCTATTTGGACAAGCTCCTTACTCTGCGGTCTTTCTGTATACGTGCTTGGGAATATGGGACTATCAACCTCGTTTCAAGATACTCATCAGTCACGATGGGTTTAGAGTGGTCTTAGGCTAAATCCTTCACGACTGCGGGACTTCTCAATTACGTTTATGAAACTCAGATATTCCAGCTCATGTAGGGCCTGCACGAACCACGCCTGCAACACAGTCGGAGAGGAAGTCGCCGACTCATTGTTCTTTGTATCCAAGTCAGTTCAGTGCGTCCATACTCTCACTCGCAAAATAGTCAATTGACAGATTTAAACGATACACACGTTGCAGCAGAAGCATGAACATGCATATGATAGTAACAAAACAAAAAAAAGAGAGAAGAACAGAAAGAAGAAAAGGAGTTTTTTTTAACGTGCACTTAGTTGACGCGCGCAAGTGGTGGGTAAAGCCAAATGCGCGCGTACTAAGCCCGGGGCCCACGGCAAGGGAGCACGAGGATGGAGCAAAGCTCTCACCCTTCCCCGGGAAAGGAAACGACGCACCTTGGTCTCACCTGATGAGAACTTCTTCAAGTCTTGAGTCGTCTTGGAGCTTGAATGTCTTGAGGCGGGTCTTGTCTCGAATTTGAACTGAAAGTCGTGAGAGGTTTTGAAGGCTTGAAGGGTCTTGAGGGCTTGAAGCGTCTTGTCTTGAAGGCCGGCGGGCTTGAGGCGTCTTGAGTCTTGAAGCTTGAAGTGTTGATTCAACTGCATCTTGAGCCTCTTGACGCGACTTGAAGTTTTCAGTCTTCGGAGTCTTGACCTTCAGGCGTGTTGAGGTCTTGATTGAGGCCCGTCTTGAGGTCTTGAAATATTGATGCGCGTCTTGAGGTCTTGACGCCTTGAGTTGTTGAAGTCTCGAGATCTTGAGCGGCTTCAAGTTGACTCATCTTGAAGTCTTGATTGAGATGCTTCTTGAGACTTGAGGGCTTGAGGGTCTTGAAGCGTCTTGAAGCGCGTCTTGAGCCTTGAGGCGGTTTGAGAGAGACTTGAGATCTTCAAATATTGAGGCGGATCTTGGAGTTGTGGGTCTTGAGACTTGATGAGATCTCGAGCGACAAGTTGAGGCTCTTGATGTCTTGAGGCCCCTTGAGGAGGCTTGAGGATCTTGATATTGAGTCTCCGAGTCGAAGCTTGAAGCTTGAAGTCTGGAGCGGCTTGAGGCACGTCTTGAGGTCTTGATTGATCGGACGCGTCTTGAGTTTTTGAGGCCTTGAGAAGTCTTGAGTCGTGACCTTGAAGTATCTTGAGGTCTTGTGTGGGACGCGTCTTGAAGCTTGAAGTCTGGAGACTTGAGGTCTTGAGCGACTTGCGCTTGCTTGCAGCACCTTGAAGTGTTGAAGAGTCTTGAGTTCTTGACGCATCTTGACTCTTGAGGTTTGAGGCGCGTCTTGAGTCTTGAATTTGAGGCGTCTTGACGTCTTGAGACTCGCGGTCTTGAGCGGAAGTTGAAGCGTCTTGAGGCGTGTCTTGACGTCTTGACTCTTGCGGCTTTAGGTCTTGGGAGGTTTGAAGCGTCTTGAGGCGAGTCTCGAGTCTTGAGGCCGGCCGCCGTAAAGTCTTGAAGTCTTGAGTGAGGTGCGTCTTGATTAACTTGAAGTATTGAGGCGCCTTGAGACTTGAGGCCATGACTCTGAGCACCATGAGGCGTCTTGAGGCGTGTCTTGAAGTCTTAAGAAGAGTCTTGAGTGTTGGGAATTGGTCGAGGATGTAATTCTGTCCACGGCGAGAATGAGAAAACGCGTGAAACGTCAGTGCTGGCCGGATGGAAAGTCCACTGCGACACACCTTCCAAGCGGGCGAGAGAACTGGAGGAAACGGTTAGGCAGAGTTAGATGAAGGACTCCGAAGGAGAGCGGAAAGAAGAATCGACGGGAAGATAGTGGGAGTCAAGAGAGAAGAGGATGGCGGGTAAACTCGAAAGCGGCTGGCCTTTAAACCTTCCTCGGCATCTTCCGCAACTTTGAATTTTGACCAAAACTTCGGGAGACTCGGACATAACACAGCCTTTTCGTCATTTTTTTTTTGTCATTCCGCGCTCAAGGGATGGATGATCTGCACGGAAGATCCGCAAGGAAAGGTCAATTCGAAGAGCGCACCGAAAACTCAAGTTGCGGAGGTAGAGAAATGGTTAAACACATTCGACAAGAATGAAATACGAGAATTGAAAAGTTTAAAAGCCAAGAATGTGGCAGCGGAAAGTCTGCGACCAGAAATGACAGCGGCGAGACGTGAAGAACCCTTCGCGGGCGGAGACTTTGGCCGTGTTTGTTCTCACATGACCGTGACTACGTGACTGCGCCTTGAAACCAAAATTCCAGCCTCCGTCCTTTTCCCCTGCATACGCCCGTCTGCCTTAATGCTTCAGAATTAAAAGATCGGATTAAACCAAGTCGCGACTCTGCGTGTTTTGATACATATGAGCAAGCAGAGCTCATTCTAGAATACCCAGTACCGTCTTCAACACATATTCGCCTTTGCGCCCACCCCCGCCACGACTCGTGTGCTTGATAAAACCTAGATAATCCAGCTCATGCAGGGCGCGTATGAACCGCGCCTGCACGCTGAGTTTCCACCTTTCTTCCTCCTCCCCATCGCCCTTGTCCGCTTTCTTGCCCTTGCCCTTCCCTTTTGCCTTTCCGGCGGTCGCGCGCGCCCGCTGGCCCTCAAGCACCGTGCGGAAGTGGTCGAACCAGTCGTACACGTTGATCATCTTCCCCGCCTTCGCGTACCCCTTGAACAGGATGCTCGTGTCGGGCAGGTCCTCCAAGATCTCCTCGTCCTCCGGCGACAGATCCTGGCCGGCGTATGAATGCGGGAAGGACAGTCCAGAGATGATGGATGGCCGCAGCGCCGGATTGAGCATCTGGACGGGGGTGAATTTGTTTCTTCGAAACGCAAGGACGATAAATGATACCTCGGATGGGAACGGCGTGAGCCCGGTGTACCATACGCTCCAGAGTGGCGTCGAGCTCTCTAGCGGCTGGAGCAGGTCCCTGCTCAAATAGGGTCAACACAAGGGGAAAGAACCAGAAAAAAACGCACGAGAGTAATGTCTCGACCCAGTCAGCGACGTCCGCGCTCGACGCACTCCTCAGATCGGGAATCTTGTGGGAGTCGGCCGGGCGGATGGTCTGCGGGAGGCCCTCGAGATAGCCCTCCAGGTTCTCGAGCAGCTCATCACGGGCTATGGTCGGCAGTTTTCTTCACAGGAAGTCAGTCAGCGGGGATCGGTGATATCCGACGCAAGAAAACAAACGAACCGCAGTAGAGCAGCCAAACCAGCCACGCCGCCTTCCTCCGTGTCCAACACTCTCCACATACCCGCCGCGCCCTTCCATCGGTCAAGCACTTTGTCGAGCGCGGTACCGCGCAGGGACGCGAGGACGAGGTTCAAGAGGGTGAGGCCGAGCTTCGTCTTTCGCGCGCATCGCGCGAACGCCTCTCGTTCGGTGTCGACTGCTTGGAGTAGAATGTCTGGGGAGCGGGCATGCGCGCGCCAGTCGCCTGCGCCTTTCTTCTTCGGCGAAGAGGCCGTCCCGGGCGCGTGCAGGCGGGCGAGGAGAGCCTCGAGGAAAGCCAGCTCGCTCGAGGTCGGGTTGGGCGAGATCGGCGGCGTGGCGCTCGAAAGTAAGGTGAATAGGTCGGTGGTGTAGTGTTTTAGGTGGGCTACCTGGGAAGAATGAGGAACAAAACCTGATCGAGATTGGCGGAAAATACCTGGAGAATTGTAATTAACACATCCAAGGAGGGGCTGTGAGTGGTGTAATAGTCTTCGATGAACTCAAGCAGAGTCGGGCCGGGGAGGAGGAGGAGGTCAAATGTGGGATCGAAGAACGTCTGGAAGGTGTCAGTTGTGAAAGAATACGGGAAGAGGAGGACGAACTTTGAGAAGGATGTTCTGCAAAACTTCACGCCCAGAAGGCACCGCGAAATGATATGGTCTGATGAGGGTCAGAGTTGAGCGGCTGAGCGATGCCTGTAGATAGGATGACGGCGATGGCGTCGAGAGTGACAATATGAATGTGAGCGGAAGGCGCGAGACCTGCAGACTAGTAGAAAACGGTCAACGGGGTGTTTCTCTTTCGCTGATCCGGTTACCTGCAGATGTAGAACATGTCTTGCACAACGTTCGAGTCAAACTGCTCAAACTCATGGAGAAGCACGATGAGGCTTGGCCGTGGATCTGTACGTCGCTTAACCGACAACCGCCGTCGAGGAGACAGATAACGCACCTTGGTCGCATTGTACCATGCTTGAAGCAAGCCGAGATCGTACGGCGCCAATGAGGTCGCTGGTCTGCGCTTGGGTGCGTCCGCATCTCGTTCAATGAAACCACCAATCAAGTTTTTCATCCCTGATGTGAGATTGAGGGCGTCGCTCGGGTAGAGGTGGTTAACCAAAGTGGCATCCCCATCGAATCGGCCGCTGAGATGATCCAGAAAACCAGAGCTCCCAGAGACATCTGCAACGGTGATGACAGGGAGTTCGGGAAACGGTAGCCCGGGGAGAACATCCGTGTGTATGTTGTTCAGCCTCTCCATGACCCCTGAAACGACAGGACTGTACAGCTCCGCGATGATAAGCTAGAGTGGTATGAAAACCTAGGCTGAACAACGAAAACGGATTGGCTACCTTCATCCGGTCGAGACAGCGCGTCCACGCGTCCTTGTACGCGTCAAACCGCAATTGTGGCCCATCCTCCAGGTCGCTTTCAAGATGTGTTGAAGGGAGAGCGGATTCAGCGGCTGCATCCGAGTCTGATATTGGGTAAGCCTGAGTGCTTCAAGGAAGAAATGAGGGTACCGTCTTCGTTGTACGGGATATAGATGACGGTCTATAAATTTGAGATACGAATCCACCAGAGACTAGGCTAATCACCTGCTGGATGTCTTCAAGATCCATTGACATGTCGCGTAAGTCACTTTTCTTGGCTGAGCTGCAACGCGTTGGAATGCGAAGTCAAATTCTCGATTCCTTGTTGTCCCTGCTCGTCAGAGATTTTCGAGACTGCAAGGTCTGCAAATCGACACCGAATCCACGTTTTTACGGATACTTTGGTGTGTGCTGCACGAATGGTTCTTCGGACGTTCGCGTTCGGGTTGGGAGCAAAAGTCGCGATCGGCAAATCAATTGATGCAATCAAATCGTGATCAGCGGAGTTGGAACTGCTCTTTGCCCAGAATATCATCCAAGTAAATGAACACCGACGCCCCGCTTGACAAAATATTGAGGAATTGCATAAGATTCCCCTTTCTGCTTTCTTCGGTTTCCTCCTTTTGAAAATGAGGAAACAGGCGACTTTAAAAAACGGTACGTGGACAACCATATTTTCCGGACGGCTTGTAGAAATATAGTACCATCGCAACAGTATCAGGTTGCCTCAAGGTTGAAGTTGAAATTGAGAACTCGGTGGCACGTGTTGTTCGAGTTCCGTCCGTGATTCAGAATGGCGAAATCAGACCCGACCGCACGCGACGCCTGTTGTTACCCACCTTCAACCACACCGTTACTTCTCACCTTGTGGACGTTGAACGTCGCGTTGAAACCCTTGAACCTGGATGATTCGCACGTGTGGATGCCGAGACAGGAGGGACACCTGACATGATCGGCCTGCTAAAAATGGTCTTTCATCTGCTTTCCCCGCAAAAAACTTACGATACTTGAACGATACCCCACACTGCGCACGCGAATAGGTGAAGCAGTGTCTCTGGTCCCCCACCATGTCGAGGCTAGCGGTTTTTTTGCTCCTGGTCGGTCTGGTAAATGCACAAACCTCCTGTGAAAATTATGGGGTCCAAAACGGCTCAGCTTGTCTCTGTCCCACTGGCTTTGGAGGGCCTACTTGTACTAGTCCAGGATGCGGCGGAGATATCTTCCAAGGCTCTCACCGCGCCATTGCACCGCAGCAGGGTGGGTTCCCCAACATCACGGACGCGACCTGCGCGTGCGAAGCAGGCTGGGGAGGAACTGGATGCAATGTATGCCAGACCTCTTCAGCGTGCCAGACCGCATATTCTGCCTCTGGTAGCGCTCCTTCTAGCAGTCAGTCCATAACTGGGGCGCAGGCGGGTCAAAACAGCACTCTTACTTGCAGTTCCGCTGCTCGAGTCTATGCTGCGAGCCAGATGAGCTGTTCAGTTATTGTAAGTGGTTTGGAGATCTTACACCGTTTTTTATGCTGACCCCTCGATCTAGAACCCGACGCTTCAGGCTCTTTTTCCTCTGGCTGCGAGTCTCAACATCATCCGCACCCTGCAGCCCGGTTTATCTCCTCTTCCGAATACGACCTCTTTCGGTTCCGCTGGGACCGTGGTCGCACAGTTATTCTACGCGGGGGTCGAGCAGTTCTACTGTCAGGCCAGTAATTGCACACAAGACCTGACGGACGGCAACACCAACTGGAACTGTCAAAATCTCCAATGCACCTGCATCTCGAAGACGACATTCTGTGGGGGAGGTCGCACGGACCTTACTGGTTTGTATCCATTTAATTCTGCTTTAATTCGTGCTAAGACCTAATACGAACAGCAACGATCAACTCTTTGGGTGGTTCGTTGGGGATCGACTGCAGCAACACCACTACATGCTCGTTCAAGCAGGCGACGCTTCAATCGGTTTTCGGCGCTGATGGGCTCTCGCTCAGCGGGTGCCAGTTCGGCGAGTGCGTGGCCCAGAGCGTCATCGACACGGCTGGCAACACCAACTCTACGTCCGCCGGAAGCAGTGGCCCACAGCTTAGCGGCGGTGTCATCGCTGGCCTCGCCGTCGTGGGCGCCCTCCTCCTCGCCGCACTCGCGTTCTTGGTTTTCGGACTAGTCAGGCAACGTGCCGCGCGTCGCTCGAACCCCAACCTGGCGGACGGAAGCCGCGTCGCAGTGGAGTGGTCCCGCGTCTCGTATGTCGTGTCCGGGCTCGGGAACCGCTCGTGGCTCGGAACGCGCGGGGCCGGGGCAGACGACGACAAGGTCGTGCTCGATACTGTGAGCGGGCGCGTCGCGCCAGGGCAGATGATGGCGGTCCTCGGCCCCAGCGGCGCGGGCAAGACGACGCTCGTCGAGATCCTCGCGGGGAAGCGCAAGTCTGGGAAGATAACCGGCCATGTGAACTTCCCGTCGGCGGGCGGCGCGCCACCAAGGATCGGATTCGTGCCGCAGCAGGACGTGCTGCCGCCGATGCTCACGGTGTACGAGGCGCTGCTGTTCGGCGCGCGCCTGCGCCTCCCCGAGAGCGTGTCGGACGCGGAGAAGCGCGAGCGTGTGGAGGGGATCATGGAGACGCTGGGGATTTCGCCGCTAAAGGACGTGCGGATTGGGTGGGGCGGTGACGTCGGCGGTGGGAAGGCGCGCGGGATCAGCGGCGGCGAGATGCGGAGGGTAAGTATCGGGCTGGAGCTGATATCCAGTCCGGACGTGTTGATTTTGGACGAGCCGACGTCGGGTCAGTCCTCTGCTTCTCCCATCGTAAACGCGGGTGCTAACAGAATGCTTCAGGCCTCGATTCAGTTTCTGCGTCGCGGGTAGCGAGGGTCCTGCATGCCATCGCGCACGACCCGGACAACCCGATCCCCGTCATCGCGTCGATACACCAGCCTTCGTATGTTGCTCCCTTCATTCTCATATTCATAACAGCCCGTTAAAACCTCCCCAGCTCGCAACTATACCAGATCTTCGACTCGATCCTCGTAATGTCGCACGGCCGTACACTATATTCGGGCCCAGGCGCTTTCGCCCCCGCTGAGTACTTTGCGCGCGAAGCAGCAGGTGTCGCGCCGCCGTACCAGCAAGGCTACAACGTCGCGGATTATTTGTTGGAGGTCGCCAGCGATCCACCAGTCGCGTTGTTCCAGCTGCAGAGTAACAAAACGGTTTCGGAGGAGGGCCACGGGTCGGACAATGCCACGCCTGACACCGCTTCGGCGGAAAAGCGCGGAGCTATGAAGCGCGAGATGACGCCGGAGGGCACAACAAAACCGGCGGGAGGGTCAAAGTACACTGCGACATTCTTGACGCAGCTGCAGTACCTTTGTGGGCGGGAGTGGAAGATCTTAGGACGGTGGGTGCATAGATGTGTTACTGGCTGCACATAAACTGAACGAAAATTATAGCGACAAGACGCTTTTCTTTACACATATCGCTGTTTCGTCCCTGCTGGGTGTCTTTTGTGGTAAGCCTTTTCATGAGGGCTGTGGTTGCCGGGTTGCTTACTCCAGCTTGAGGTGGGCTGTATTTCCAAACCGGAATAACTATCGCTGGGTTCCAGTCCCGCGTTGGTTGTCTATTCTTCCTGGTACGTGGATCGCTCTGCTCTGCTTCTTGTGTTCATGTTCTTTCATTAGGGCGCACTGATTGCGTTCTCTTCTCTCAGCGCGTTGTACAACATCGTTGAGATCCGCCCGCTCTTTTTGCGTGAGAGGTCGAGCTCGTATTATAGGCAAGCCAAATTCCTCTGTTGCTTGCATACCTAATCCGTCCACAGTCCGACAGCATGGCTGCTTTCCCGGCTTCTCTTCGATGTCGTGCCCCTGCGAATCATCCCGACAATCATTGTTTCGACTATGTGAGTTAACAGATGTTTTTTGGTCCCGTTGGTTGGGCTCACACATCGGCAGCACATACTGGATGGCGGGCCTCGCACACGACGCGGCGCACTATTTCAAGTTCCTCTTCATCCTGGTCCTCTACACCCTCGCGATGACTCTCTACGTAAGCCCTCTCCCTCTCTGTCTGCTACTGCTCATACGAATCATACCTTAGAATTTCCTCCTCGGCACCTTCTTCCACAACGGCGGGATCGCGATCCTGCTCTCGGCCCTGTCGGCGCTCTATCAGATGACCTTCGCGGGCTTCTTCGTGCACCTCAACTCAATCCCGCCCGTACTTCGCTGGCTTCAGTGGCTCTGCCCGCTCAAGTACTGCCTGGAGGCGCTCGCGGTCAACGAGGTCGGCTCGGGGCTGATGATAGAGGATAGTCTGCAGGGCGTGCCGGTGAACGTGTCGGCGAGTTTAATTATGAATTTGGTGTGTCTTCTCTTTGCGTCTCGTCGCTGAGCTGACGCGACGCGCACACAGCTGTTTGGCTTTGGGGCAAATAACTACTACCGGGACGTGCTGGTGCTGTTCGCTTTTATTGCTGGGTTTGGGCTGGGGGTGATTGGGATCGTGTGGCTCAGGGTGAGGGAAAGGCGGTGATTTATGTTTTGACTGGAAATGTACTTTTTGTGTACTCTTTCTTGGAACGGCTGAAGGGAGAAAGTGAGATTCATAATAATTCGATACCAATCGCTGTTTCCGTCCTTGAATAATACAATAGGCACAAACGCACCCCAAAAAAATTGCGTCAACCAGGAAGATTGTTTGTCGACGCCAGAGTTGCCAAACAAACCCCCTCGCTTCAACTTCGAAACCCTACAGTTTCTGCGGGACGACGATGAGCCCTCGACCACCTGCACTCACGATATCTTCTCTCCCGAATGAGCTGCTTGAAACCATCGTTGTTGCGGGCCAAGAAGAACCCGTCCCAGATTCACAGCCTACTATGGCTTTCAATCCAGAATGGACTTTAACCCGTGTTTGCCGTCGCTTTCGCGACCTCATTGTTGGTTCTCCTACGCTTTGGACGATTATCTACGCCGACTTTGAAACCGAGGGATCGATGAAAATCTTCAGACTCTACCTGGAGCGTTCCGGCGCATGTAACGTTTCGGTAACCTTACACGGATCGAGGCGCTTGCTCGACGAGTATGATCTCCTCGCGGAGCGGTCACGTTTCAGCCAGATTGTCCCACACGTCAATCGCATATGGAGGTTGAGGGTCGTGCTCAGTACGGAGTGGGGAAGAGAGGTGTTGGCCTGCTTTCGCGATGCAACAGCTCCCTATTTGCAGCACCTCGAGATTATAAACTACCGCCTTGGCTTCAGTGACGATCGGAGCACGGTTGAAATGTTCTCGTCCGGAGCCCCGAGGTTAAAATTTCTCAAAATGGATGGCATGAAACTCCTGGTACCGCCCGCGATTCAGTGGGCGGCCTCTCTTACACATGTAGAATTACTCAGCGGTCAGCGCGCGAATAACCTGGACACTCACAGCCTTCTCGTCGCGATCACGACGCAATGCCCGTTGTTGGTCCATTTACACCTCGACCTAAGCTGGACCCTCATACTACCAGCGCGCCGGTTCCACATCCCTACTCTGAAATTACTCCACCTCCTCATTTATGATAGCGCAGACGAGCGTTTTCTGTTGCACATGGTTGATCTCTTCGACACTCCCGTATTGACCGAATTCATCATCCATAGCACCCACGGCGACCAGCTCTTTGTGCTCTTCAATGCGACGAGCCTCCCTCGCTCTTCCTTCTCTGCCTTGACCTCCTTCTCATTTATCAACCGAGACTCGTGTTCATGTGAAAGGGATGATGAAGTATCTGACACAATCTCGTCTCCTCCGCTCGCGCTATTCCCCGCCCTGTCATCTCTAACCCTTGTCAACCAATGCTTCACGTCAAACTTCGTCAGAGACATCCTAGGTCCATCTTCGCAGCCGTGGCCGCGGCTCAAAACAGTCACGCTATGTCCGAACAAGGATACTTATGACGCCGTGTGCGACACCCTAAAGGATGTAGTGGATTCGAAACGCCAGAACGGACAGCCACTTCCTAAACTCAGGCTTTTCCGTGCTCTCTCAACTCTGGAAGCCTGGCAAGAGAATGCCTGGCAAGGGAATAGAGCGGATGTGGAGGTGTTTTTGTGACTATGGCATTTAGTATCAGACATAGGGTATCCAACCTCCACGCGACCGTATACGCAAAGAGCTCCTGGATAAAAGATAAATATTCGAGCTTGTATTTTCTTGTCGCCTTTCGAAGACTTTTTGTGTACTCTTTCTTGGAACGGCTGAAGGGAGAAAGTGAGATTCATAATAATTCGATACCAATCGCTGTTTCCGTCCTTGAATAATACAATACATAGGCACAAACGCACCTCCAAAAAAATTGCTTCAACCAGCAAGATTGTTTGTTGACGCCAGAGTTGCCAAACAAACCCCCTCGCTTCAACTTCGAAACCCTACAGTTTCTGTGGGACGGTCCCTGACACGATGAGCCCTCGAACACCTGCACTCACGATATGTTCTCTTCCAAATGAGCTGCTTGCGGCCGTCGTTGTTGCGGGCCAAGAAGAACCCGTCGCAGATTCACAGCCCAGGGCTTTCAATCCAGAATGGACTTTATCCCATGTTTGCCGTCGCTTTCGCGACCTTATTGTTGGTTCTCCTACGCTTTGGACGATTATCTACGCCGACTTTGAAACCGAGGGATCGATGAAAATCTTCAAACTCTACCTGGAACGTTCCGGAGCATGTAACGTTTCGGTAACCTTACACGGATCGAGGTGCTTGCTCGACGAGTATCTCGCGGAGCAGTCACGTTTCAGCCAGATTGTCCCACATGTCAATCGCATATGGAGGTTGAGGGTCGTGCTCAGTACGGAGTGGGGAAGAGAGGTGTTGGCCTGCCTCCGCGATGCAGCAGTTCCCAATTTGCAGTACCTCGAGATTATAAACGATCGCCCTGACCTCGATGGCGAATGGAGCCCGGTTCAGATGTTCTCGTCCGGAGCCCCGAGGTTAAATTTTCTCAAATTGGATGGCATAAAACTCCTGGCACCGCCCGCGATTCAGTGGACGGCCTCTCTTACGCATTTAGAATTACTCAGAGGTCAGCGCATGGAAAACTCGGACGGTCTCGTCGCGATCACGACGCAATGCCCGTTGTTGGTCCATTTACACCTCGACATAAGCTGGATTTCCACACCGGCGCGCCAGTTCCACATCCCTACTCTGAAATTCCTTCACATCCTCGTTTCGGATAGCAAAGACGAGTTTTATCTATTGCACATGGTTGATCTTTTCGACACTCCCGCGTTGACCGAATTCATCATCGATGGCACCCACGGCGACCAGATCTTCGTGCTCTTCAATTCGCCGAGTCTCCCTCACTCGTCCTTCTCTGCCTTGACCTCCTTCTCATTTATCAATAGATACTGGTGTTCATGTGAAAGCGATGGTCATCATGACTTCTCTGACACAATGTCGTCTCCTCCGCTATTCCCAGCCCTGTCATCTCTAACCCTTGTCTACCAATGCTTCACGTCAGACTTCGTCAAATACTTCCTAGGCCCATCTTCGCAGCCGTGGCCAGGGCTCAAAACAGTCACGCTGTGTCCGAAGAAGGATGGTTATAATGACGTGTGGGACGCCCTCGAGGACGCGGTGGATTCGAAACGCCAGAGCGGACAGCCACTTCCTAAACTCAGGCTTTTCCGTGCTCTCTCAACTCTGGAAGCCTGGCAGGAGAATGCCTGGCAAGGGAATGGAGCAGATGTAGAGGTGTTTTTGTGACTATGACATTTAGTATCAGACATAGGGTATCCAACCTCCACGCGACCGTATACGCAAAGAGCTCCTGGATAAAAGATAAATATTCGAGCTTGTATTTTCTTGTCGCCTTTCGAAGACTATAACTTATATGTCGCCTCTCCGCGTCCGCACCCATGCCCACAGCCATCCCAATGACCATTTGCCCGATCTGCGCTTCAGCGTCTTCCGCCGGAGAAAAGATGGTTTTGAGCCACCATCGTGTCTTGGATTTTGCACTTGAGATAATCTGGGCTCGACAGAAAAGTAGCTGGTGATGGAGACCTGCCCGAAATGCAATTTCTTGAATAAAGATTAAAGAAAAAGATGAACTAGTCCAGTGATTGGTGAGGATGGGAGATAAGGAATTTTCTCGCTAGCGCCGAATCATTTAATTGGAACGACCAACCTCCAGTCTTTTTGAACGCAGAAAGAACACAATCAGAACCGAAATTGGCAAAAATAGCGTCTGAGTTTGAATTCCCATTTTCGTCAATAAGCGTTGTGGTTCCCAAAAAGGAAGCGGCCTTTCCTTCTTGATCCACGAGTTACTTACCCTCGGCTCTCAAGCTCTCAAGGGCGGTATGATGCTGGATCAGCCCAAAACGGATGAGACCGTGTATCTAGAGTCTTCTGTGTCCAAAGACAAGGTCTTTCGGGCGGGGCGGGGAGTGACGACGGTTGTGCGGGACTCTGTACAAGATTGGCGGGAAAATCTGATACATCGAAAAGAGATTCAACTCGAGTCCCTGCAATTTATAGGCGCACAACGTCGCGGATGTTGAATGAGGGATCCGGATAGGAGTGGATGTGCTTGTTGTAAAGTTGTGCTGCATTATGTCGAACGAATGCAATCATGATAGAGGGAGAAGTCCAAACTATCCCGGGTGACACCTCCCACAGCTGAGGCTCTGGCAAAGGCTAAACTTGAACTTGAAGAAGTAGTTTGAGAAGCAGTGAACTCAATCGAACGCGTGAGCGAGTTGGCGGATGGAGCTTGTAGATTTTTTGGGGGATTTTTGAGCCCCGCAATAAACTATGTAGTTTGAACGGTGGCTTGAATCCGAAGAGAGTCTTCGCCATTCTGGGTTGGTTCTGGGTCGGGATGGTAGAGAACGCAATCACGGTCATGTGAGAACAAACACAACCAAACTCTCGGCGCGAAGGGTTTTTTCACGTCTCGCTGCTATCATTTCCGGTGGCAGACTTTCCGCTGCCACATTATTAGCTTTGCAACTTTTCGATTCTCATATTCCATTCTTGTCGAATGTCTTTAACCATTTCTCTACCTCCACAACTTGAGTTTTCGGTGCGCTCTTCGAACTGACCTTTCCTCGCGGATCTTCCTTGCAGATCATCCATCTTTCAGCGCGGAATGACGAATGAAATGACGAAAAGGCTGTGTTATGTCCGAGTCTCCCGAAATCTTGGTCAAAATTCAAAGTTGCGGAAGATGCCGAGGAGGGTTTAAAGGCCAGCCGCTTTCGAGTTTACCCGCCATCCGCTTCTCTCTTGACTCCCACCATCTCTGGTGCGGCTTATCCCTTATTCTATTCCCTCTGAATGCTCTGACCTCGTTACGTTCCAGCTCTCTCGCCCGCTTGGAAGGTGTGTCCCAGTGGACTTTCCATCCGGCCAACGCTGACGTTTCACGCCTTTTTTCATTCTCGCCGTGGACGAAATTGTAGCCTCGACCAATTCCCTACACTCAAGACCCTTCTTAAGACTTCAAGACATACCTCAAGACGCCTCAAGCTGCTCAAGGGCTCAAGTCTCAAGACGCCTCAACATTTCAAGACGCTCATTCAAGGCTTCACGGCGCTTCAACATGCAAGACTCGCCTCAAGACGCTTCAAGCCTCTCAAGTCTCGAAGCCTCAAGACGTCAAGCTTTAAGACTCAAGACACGCCGCCTCAATATACTTCAAGCCGATCAAGACCGCAAGTCTCAAGACGACAAGACGCTTAAAACACAGATTCAAGACGCGCCTCCTCAACTCAATACTCAAGCCTTCAATACCTCGAGACGCCTCAAGAGTCGAGACACGTCAAGCCGCTTAAACCTCAAGACGCGTCAAGAGCTCAAGACTCTTCAAGACCGCAAGACGCGCCAATATCTCAAGACCTCAAGCCTTCAATACCTCAAGACGCCTCAAGACACGTCAAGCCGCTCAAGCCTCAAGACGCGTCAAGAACTCAAGGCTTCAATCTTCAAGGTCAAGGCCGCCTACAAGATTGAAGAAATTTCAAGCCGCTCAAGACTTCAAGACGCGTCCCACACAAGACCTCAAGATACTTCAAGGTCACTCAAGACTCAAGACTCTTCAAACCTTCTCAAGGCTTCAAAATTTCGGCGCTGCAGACACGTTCGATCCAGCAAGACCTCAAGACCTTGGTACTTGCCCTAAGATTCAACCTTCGACTCGGATCGGACTCAAGACGCCTCAATAATATCAAGATCCTCACGCCTCCTCAAGGCCGCAAGACTCAAGACCTTGTCGCTCCAGACCTCATTAAGCCTTCTCAAGATCCTCAAAGCTTCAAGACGCGCGGGTGGCGAGCGAGGGCGGCCCGAAGGGCCGGCCGAGCGAGGAAGATTCGATCTCAATATTTCAAGAGCCCAGAGCTCCAGTCTCAAACTGCTTCAACACTCAAGACGCCCTTCAAAACGATTCAAGCCGCTCAAGTATCAAGTCTCAAGACGCCTCAATCGCAAGACTTCAAGATGCGTCAAGCTGCTCAAGATATCAAGACTTCAACACCTCAAGGCGTCAAGACCTCAAGACGCGCCTCGATATTCAAGCCCTCAACACGGGCCTAAATTAAGACCTCAACACGCCTCAAGGTCAAGATTGAAGTCATCGACACGCCTCAAGACTCAAAACTTCAAGCCGCTCAAGTCTCGAGCCTCAAGACGCGCCTCAATCAAGAACTCAAGACTTCAAGCCGATCAAGACTTCAACGTTATCAAGGCTCAAAATTTTAAGACGCGTCCAGCTCAAGATCCTCCTAGGTCTCAAGGCTCTTCAAAACTTCAAGACCCTTCAAGCCCTCAAAACACTTCAAGATTCCAGACTGAAGACGCGCCTGAAGACAAAGTTCAAGCTTCATGCTTCAAGACGCCTAAAGACTTGAAGAAGTTCTCATCAGGTGAGACCAAGGTGCGTCGTTTCTTTTCCTGGGGAAGGGTGACAGCTTTGCTCCATCCTCGTGCTCCCTTGCCGTGGGCCCCGGGCTTAGTACGCGCGCATTTGGCTTTACCCACCGCTTGCGCGCGTCAACTAAGTGCACGTTAAAAAATTCCTTTTTCCCATTTGATTTGATTTTTCTTTTACGTGTTGATATTTTTGTATTCAGCCAGCGTCAATTGACTGTTTTTGCGAATCCAAATTTCTTGGCATTTGAGCGCGATTCAAGAATGAAAGGTACACGTGATCGTGTTATTCCTCCGCCTCGATCTCGATGATCCCTCTCTCAACCTCCTGCGCTGGAAGCCACTGCGCCATTTCTGGCGCACACCAGCTCGGCCAGGCTCATTCTTGTCATCGCAGACGCCCTGGTACCTGCACACTCCCCGGCCTGTGACCCTCAGCGCAAGAATCTAGTTTCGCGCAGACGGCCCCAATCCACCTTTGTTAATTGTAACATGTCGACCTCGCGACATGGATGACCCCAAGGCGACCCATCATACACTCAAGATAGCATTTCCACTCTTCGCACTGGTGCTCATCCAGCGCGTCGACTGGTCATACACCACTGTCCCCTTATCCAACTACCGCGCCTCCTTGGCTCACTTCGCGTTTACCAGGTGTATCCCAGAGCTATTTCGCTCCAGACGTTCGAGTTCGCGTTCCTCCTTCGACTCCGACTTGTCGGATCCGGAAGCCGTGGAAAGGCGGGATCAGATACGCGCGATCGTACGCAGCAGTGGAAGTGGTGCACCTGATTCTCATCCAAAAGCTCGTCTCCTCTCATGAAAGTTGCCATCGCTGGAGCCACCGCCGGCGTAGGACGCTGCATCGCCGAATCCATCCTCAACGACGGAACCCACACGCTCATCGTCCTCAGCCGTACCGCGATCCCAGCGCTCTCACAACGCGGCGCCATCATCGCCACCGTCTCCTACGACTCTCCGCAGTCGCTCGTATCAGCCCTCACCGGCGTGCACACTGTCATCAGCGCAATCGGCGACCACAGCCGCTCCGCAGCCGCGCAGGTCGCCCTCGTGCACGCCGCCGTCTCTGCTGGTGCCACGCGCTTCGTACCCAGCGGCTGGTCGGGCACGGACGGCGGTGCGGACGACGTTGTCGAGCTGTACCGCTACAAACAGCCCGTGCTCGACGCGCTCCGTGAGAGCGGTTTGCAGTGGAGCCATCCCGAGAACGGCGTGTTCCTCAATTACCTCGCGAGTCCGACGAGGGGCGTCGGCGCGCTGAAGCCGCTGAAGTTTTGGATTGATGTGGAGGAGTGCAGGGCGGTGATTCCGGGGGATGGGAATATGAAGCTCGCGTATACCGCGGTAGAGGATGTGGGCGAGTTCGTCGTGAAGGCGCTGAATGTGCCCGGGGAGTGGCCGCCGACGCTCCGCATTGTGGGGGCGAGCGTCACGCACAATGAGTTGGTGAAAATCGCGGAGAGCGTGAGAGGTGGGTGTCTCTGCATCTATTTGTCTATCTCTCTCTAAAAATAATATTTTTGCGCGCTCAGGCAAGCCCTTTGAAGTCGTCTACAAGACGGCTGACGAATACACAAAGGAGTTGGTCCCCGATCCGCCGTCGATTTATGTCAACATGGCAACGCGTCTCAGCCTCGCGCTCCTTGACGGCCGCTTCTCGTTCGAGCCGAACTTTGACGCCGTTTCTCATGCATTCATCCAGCCCGCTGAGTTCGTGCAGAAGTGGTGGGGCTCGGCGGAGGAAAAGTGATCCTCATCCTTGTATCTTCCAATACAATTTGGTTTAGACTAGAGCGAAGCTGCGTCATTGAGACACGGGTCATGTGGTTCAAGATACTATTTTGCTCCGGTCGCGAAATAACGTGAGGCGCTCAGAAAGGTCGTGATTCAAAAGGACATCGATTTCATTCTTTGAACGATGAGATAAAAATATCGTGTACATATTCGATTTTATGTGCTTCTCATGATCAAGGAGCGGAAAGATCCAACCCCTCGAGAGCCGGGATGGGGCGCTCAGCCTGGGGAGTGATGCGCGCACCGTGCCTGCGCGCTTTGGTACCAGCGTAGTCGAACAAGGCCGAGTGCAAGCAAACCCTGTCGTGTCGCAAAATAAGTAAGTAAGCAATTAAAACCTCGCGAGACTCCCTCACTCACCTATTATCCCACACAACAACCGTCGCCGGCTCCCACCTCACCCGCGCCTGCATATCAATCCCCGCCGCAATGTGGTTGTACAAGAACTTAATGATGAGGTCGCTCTCCTCCTTCTTGTACCCCACGATGCCGCGCGTGGACTCGGGGTTGATGAACAGGCTCTCTTCGCCGGTGACGGGGTGTTTGCGGATGAGCGGGTGCACGGTGGTGATGGGCTCGCGGCGGCTGTAGCGCTTTCTTCTGCCGGCCCGGTTCAGGGCCACGGGGTCGACGCCGAGGTCGATTTGCTTGAGGGTGCGGAGGT
Source organism: Mycena leptocephala (assembly GCA_029378395.1). Classification (NCBI taxonomy): domain Eukaryota; kingdom Fungi; phylum Basidiomycota; class Agaricomycetes; order Agaricales; family Mycenaceae; genus Mycena; species Mycena leptocephala. The sequence goes on from JARJLF010001789.1 coordinate 26,857, forward strand.
AGGCGACGAACTCGGGAGAGAGGCGTTTCAAAGCAGCGACGCCGGATGAGAAGAGGGTGTCGCCGCCGGTTTCGGCTGGGGATGCATAAGGTTAGTGTGATAAAGAATATGGGGAGAGACGAAGGTACGGTGCGCGAGGAGGAAGAATACGCTGCCAATGAATTGAATCGAGGTGCCCGCCATCGAGAATATATATTTGAGACTTACGTGAGACCGGGAGGGTGCCTCTCGAAGGACATATCCGTGTGCCATTGGGTAGTCGATATGTGGTCGTTGTCGAAATAAACGGTATTTTCGTCGCGATAGATCATATGGATTTCAGGGAGCCCCTTGGGGTATCCGCCGGTAGGGTGGACGTGGAGACGACCTACAAAACAAAACAAAAAAAGGTGAGGAAGGCTCACCGCAAGGAGCGGTTCATCATAGGATACCAAAGTGGGACCCAAACTCCTTCCAAAATTCACCGCCGGCGTCGATGAAGTCTTGTTGACCGCGGAAGATCTGTACACCAACATCATAAATAAACTGCAGACGCAGGGAGCCGGCAGGCGTGTCCATACCATCAACCCACGACGAGCGACCTCCAATGCCAGCTCGTCGCGCCCGTCGGAATCGAGCTTCGCAAGGCTGACGCCGTGGACCTCGGTGCCAATCGCGGGCGTGAGATGGAAAATGCGCGCCGCCCCAGAAAGGAATGCGCGCGGGTTTGGGTGCTTGAGCGCGCGGTGCCCCGGGTCTACATGCTCGAAATCCTCCAACGCGGGCTCGAAGAATTCGGGGGTCGGGGTGATCTCGGGCAGGAGGTGCTTGTAGGGGTAGGTTTCGAAAGGCCCTTGACCGCGCTGTTCCGGAGTAGGCTGCCCGGGGAGGGTCAAAGTGAGGGGATCAACGGACTCCCCGGCAGGGAGACGCAAGACATAGGTGGCCTGAGTCTCAGCGGCAGGCTCTTCGGTCTGGGTGACGGTTTTGGTTGACATGGGGGGCGAAAATGAGGTCGACGAATCGATTCAAGTTTTTAAGAAATATGGCCGTTTGGCCTTGGCAAAGATCCCACACTCGTGGATCGAGTGGGGAACAACATATCCATTGCGAATCGCGCTATTAGAGTCCTTCTCACGAATTCGAGGTGTTTGCCGAGGTAATCTAATCTTCATCGGCTTATCACTAATATCAGATTATCGAAAGATGCAGATGACCAAGATAAGACGCATGCAGTGACCAGTCGCCAAGGATAAACTTGAAAGCGGTCAAAAGCAGTAAAACAAGTGGTTAAGAGACTTCAGGGAGGCTCGGGAATGAATCCACGAGGATGTATAATGGCCCGGCTCTAAGCTCGCTCCAGAACAGTGGTTTGACCAAGAAAATAAACCTGATTAGGCTTGACTTTGTACACGAGGGATTGACGATGATTCCGGTGTGGGTGTGAGACTCCCGGGTGCTCCGCTTGTCGACGTCATCTGATTCAACGTGGGGATGCGAAAAAAAATCGGTCCCAGCTTCCCTCGCGGCTCCGATTCGTAAGGGGCATCCGGCTAAGGGTCAACTGCACTTTACTCGGTAATTTGTGCGTCGAAATGCGGAGCAAGGCCGTCCTGTGCCGCAGTAGTATTGCACCACTTGAAAGGTAGGAAGAAAGCCAAGCGAAGCTGTGATTTCCAAATCGGGACATGCCAACAGCGATGACCACTAGTGACAACTGCCTGAAGCCAACGACCACAACCACTCTCTTGAACTGCGCCCAGGTGTAATGACCGCGACATTGGACGCTGATGCTTTCCTTCTGCTAACCCTCTCCAGTTGCTCACTTGTGGCCAATGGAACTCACCACTCTGGTCCTCTGGCCTTGGAATGCGTCACCATTCAAGTTCCTGGCGCGACGTCCGGTGGCGAGGACCGTCAGCTATTCCTCGTTTTTCGAGTGAACGAAGCCGAGTTTCCCATCGATCCCACCCGAGTAGTATTTGGTCCGGATTTCTCGGAATCAGGTTCAAGAAAATATACATTTCTGGCGACGGAGGCAGATCCTGTGCAACTTGTTCTAACCATCGCATTGCCGAGTTACCCAGACTCCCGTTTCCTGGAGGATATTGAGATCTTTGAAGGCATCCTTGCTCAATATGCGGATCTTCAGGGCGTAGTCGAACTGGATACCCCAGTTGCCACGACCCAAAATATCTACGACAAGGCGGACTCGGAGGAGCTTCGTGGACACCTCGTTCTTGTTAATCAAGACAACGGACAAGTTGTTGGTGAATTCGATAGGAAATTTTCTGTTCAAGAAGACCCGACGCTCAGTAAAAAGGGGCACGAGAACGACCCCGTCATAATCGAAATTCCTGAATCGACGACCGATGAATACGACGATGCAAATGCCATGGCGGTATTTGCCCGTGCCATACCTCCAGACCAACAGGACTGGATTACCAAGAGCGCCACGATAATTAGGTTGGTTGGCCGCCCAATTTCTTAATTATATACATCCCAGTGTTAACATGTCCCCACAGTCACGCAATATCCGGATCCACTACGCTGCTTCTCTCAGCCATATCGGCAGGCTCCTCATACTACATGAGCCATTCTAAACCTGCTGCTCAGCGTGTAGCCTCGTCGAGTTCAATATCGTCCACTGGCTCCTCGGCACCTCCGCCCCTTCCACCCAGAGCCGTGGCCTTTTTATCATCCGCGCGTACGCGCAAAGGCCTCGCAGCCGTCCACTCCGTCAGCGGTGAAGCGGTCAAAGTCAGCGCCAAGACAGTTGGGCTCATCGACGGGATGATCAAAAAGGCGCTGGGGAGCTCGAAAGGGAAGGGGAGATCGCAGGCGCAGGGGACTCTTACCCCAGGGTCGAATTCGAAGCCGCCTCTACCCCCACGCACTCCCTCGCCTAGCCTTGCGCCGCCCCCGCCATATACGTACTCTCCCGCTGAAAAACCCGCTCTTCCCCCGCGCCGGCAACCGTCTCCGTCTCCGTCTCCATCACCGATACCTCCTGCGCTCCCACCTCGGACAGATGGCGGGCCTCCTAATACTCAATTCGGAATTGAGCGGCCCGCTCCAAAACTATCCAAGACAACGCGCATCCTGCTCTCTGCCGATCTCATCTGGTCGACCATCGACAACTCGACGCGGCGGATCTTGGATTCAGGGACCGATAATCTGGGAGCGGTCGTTGGACACAAGTACGCTGCTCATTCATTCTTCTTTTTTTTTTTGCATGGTGTTGATTTTTCTTCTTCTTTTCTAGGTATGGAGCAGGAGCCGGCGAAAGCTCGGTCCTGATGGCTGGAACGGCGCGCAACGTCGCCTTGGTCTATATCGATCTGCGGGGGATCGGACGGAGGGCCATATTGAGGAGGGCAGGGAAGGAGTTTGCGAAGAGTATGTTGACCCCCCACCCAAAAGAAACTTGAAGGACATGTACGAGTATACGTTGTTTATTTCTGAGGTCTTATCAAGGTCTTATAAGTTAGAGACTAAGCTATTAGAGTGAAATTGAACCATACCACGTGATGCATGAACTGTGAAACCTCATTCCGAACCCTGTTAAAATAATTCGACCTTGGTAGTTTGGAGGGACGGTCACTGCGTTTCGGCCCTACGTCGGCAAGGTCTGTTTGCCTGGGTTGAGGTCGGTCGGCCTCGGCCGACCATAGTCGGCAGAGTCTGTCGACACCACCTCGGTATATGTCGGTAGAGGTCGACCGACGTCCACCCATGTCGCCGGCTCTGCCGACGGGGCCACGGAATGCAGTGGGTGGCGCATATTTCTCATTGCTCCACTTCTACTTGAATTGGCGTATCCATGCCGAAATACTGTAGTCTCACACAACGGGAACAAAATGACCATCCGTGTTGAACGTCTGGTACATATCAAGGACAAGGTGGTGTTACAAAAAAAATCCAGACTTTGTTTCGCCGCCAATTCATCCGTCTTCTGCGTATTCGATATTTTCCAATTCCAACTTAAATGAGGCTAGGAATGATGAAGCAGGTAACCTGGTTGTCGCGGGAGACCGCAGACGCCACCTGGCTCGACACATCGCTGGTGACCGCCGCCGACCCGCCCCACGCAATATTGACCGCCTTGTTCCAGCTGTTTCCGACCGGCTGGCGCAAGAGCTGATCCCCGATGCTGTACACCGCTTCGCCGGCGCCGTCCCAGTAGAAGGCGAATTGGGTGAAGGTGTACGAGTGGGAGATGATGAAGCGAGTCTCGCCCTGGTTCGCGGTCGTGATGGTGCCGACGTGGTTGGGGAGACTGGCGTTGCTGGCATAGGAGATGAGGTGGATTTTTCCGGGGCCACGGGTGGTGACCATGACGCCGTTTCCGCTTTGGAATGCTGCGACACTGGACATTGTTCTGAAAAAGACTATGAGAGTGTTTCAGAGAATCGACGAGGGATAGCGCCGTACAATGAACTAAGAAGGAGATAGACAAGTGCAAGGGTGGAGGAGTCTAGACACGGAATATAGTCAGCACCACATGTCTGTTCGTAGGAGGAGGAGAGGAGACATACGACGAGGAGATTAAGAGAACTGAGGATCCAACGCCTCGACGCCCTGCTTATATACCGGAAATTTATATTCGGTTCTACTCTGCAACCGGGGTAAGTTTCTAGATTTTTGCAACTTCGCGATGCTCTGCGTGAGGACTTGGCGTACATTGTGTGGAGTTGAACCGTCAGAATGAGACACTTGAGCATATCAGATGACTTTCTTCCATTGCAACTTGACGGCGGCAGACAGCGCGACAAGGGCCTAGTACACCTCGTCTCAAGTATTCCCCGACGTGGTCGCATGTTTCCACGCCATTAGTTGATCGGTGCTCCACAGATTTGGAGAGAGTTTGAGAAAAGATGTACTTGCTGAACGTGAGTATAACAAACGAGATGTTGGTACGATAGGTTCGTCGAGGCCGCCTCCATTCATGCGATGCTGGGCAGAATAAACCAAGAATATCACGCCATGAGATTGTATCTGTCGTGTATCAGAACGGCAGAATGTATGCTTGGTGTGAGAGATGGGCACTCTTGGCCTCGCAAAAACCGATTGGTTCACCCCAATTGGCGAATTAGTTGAGACGGGCGCCGAACCGACGAAATGAAACTGTCTCGGAGTTGCTTTATTCCCTATATTAGCACACGACAGGCGGACTGAAAAGCCTCGCCGTTCGCCTCGAGTAGAAAATCCCTCGGAACAAACGCACAACAGACTAATGTTAGCACATCTCTAGATCCAAGAGGCATCGTCGCTACTCTCTCGATTACTACTAGTAGTAGATGCTTTAGCACCCACATCAATCGAGACCAGCCGCGGCCGCTTCATAACGTTGAAGCGCATCCGAAGGTCCAAAGGAGTTCGCCACACGGTAGTGTGTCCAAACATGTTGGAATCTTCGACTCTATGTTTTTGCTGCACGGAAGTGCCGTCGCCGTTTCCATGTATTTCTTCAAGATGCAAATCGGATGGAGTAGTCAAGTTTTGAATCAGTTCCGGCGGTGGATACGGACCGCAAGTAGAGCAAGTTGAAAGAAAAAATCGAACATGCCGTGAGGGTTCCCAAGCAGCTGCACCATTTCCGAGTCTTTGCAATCTTCCCTCAACTGCCTAGTTGGAAGTCGTGGTTGAAATTTGTGACAGTGTGTCACGAACGGTCTAAATCACGTGCTTTGCGAACTTCGCTTTATAAGTGAGACGGAGCCGAATATTTTCCTTCTTGTGTCCGCTCAACCATACTTCAGGTCGATGGAGCGAAGCATCTTTCGGGATGCCCACAAGAGCAAGCATTGCTGTCCCTCTTTTCTTTGGGTTCGAGTCCGTTTCGATTTGGGTCGGGAGATTTGCTGGGGCCAAGCTGGGGCAGTTGGTGCGGCGTCATATTCCTGTACCCGCCGTATTCTAGCTAGTATGTAGTCCTGACGGTCTGGTCAAACCATGATGCATACATCTTTCGTTGTTTCTCGAATGTCTTGTTGTCTACATTGTTCCTAGTCTACTAGTACATTTTTTAATATGGTTTAGAACCACAAGCCCCTTCGAGTACATATAAACAATTTTTTGGCAGTCCTGCCAAAGTCCTGCTCAAGCCCAGTTTTTTTTTTGACTTCTGAGGTTGTTTTGCATATTGTTTGATGTTGAAGCCGATAAGTGTCAAAGCGTGAAATCTGTACCGAGGACACGCGCTTTTTGCTTCCTCCCAGTGAGCGAGGTGAATACACCGAACCCGCGCATATTTCTAACTGAGGTCCGCCTCATTGTTTCCGCTTCTACCTGAATTAGCGTTCATGCGGCACATGCCGAAATACTGTAGTCACACACAAAGAGAACGAAATGACCATCCGTGTTGAACGTCTGGTACATATCAAGGACAAGGTAGTGTTACAAAAAAAATCCCGACTTTCGGCGCCAATTCATCCTTCTTCTGCGTATTCAATATTTCCCAACCTAAATGAGGCTAGGAATGATGAAGCAGGTAACCTGGTTGTCGCGGGAGACCGCAGACGCCACCTGGCTCGACACGTCGCTGGTGGCTGCAGCCGACCCGCCCCACGCAATATTGACCGCCTTGTTCCAGCTGTTTCCGACCGGCTGGCGCAAGAGCTGATCCCCGATGCTGTACACCGCTTCGCCGGCGCCGTCCTAGTAGAAGGCGAATTGGGTGAAGGTGTACGAGTGGGAGATGATGAAGCGAGTCTCGCCCTGGTTCGCGGTCGTGATGGTGCCGACGTGGTTGGGGAGACTGGCGTTGCTGGCGTAGGAGATGAGGTGGATTTTTCCGGGGCCACGGGTAGTGACCATGACGCCGTTTCCGCTTTGGAATGCTACGACACTGGCGGACATTGTTCTGAAAAAGACTATGAGTGTTTCAGAGAGTCGGCGAGGGATGGCGTCGTACAATGAACGAAGAAGGGGATAGACAAGTGCAAGGGTGGAGTCTAGACACGGAATATAGTCAGCACCACATGTCTGTTTGTAGGAGGAGAAGAGACATACGACGAGGAAATTGAGAGAACTGAGGATCCAACGCCTCGACGCCCTGCTTATATACATTTAGTACCGGAAATTTATATTCGGTTCTACTCTGCAACCGGGTTCAGTTTTCTAGATTTTGCAACTTCGCGATGCTCTGTGTGAGTACTGGGCGTACATTGTGTGGAGTTGAACCACCAGAATGAGAAATGAAGCCCATTTAAGCATACCAGATGACTTTCTTCCATTGCAACTTGACGGCGGCGGACAGCCCGCCAACGAGGGCCTAAAACGCCTCGTCTCGAAGTATTCCCCGACGGGGTCGTAAGCCTTCAGATCACGCTGTGGCGAGCTGGCAAGCCTATTATTTGATCGGTGCTACATAGATTTTCACCAACAACTGGAGAGAGTTTGAGAAAAGACTCACTTCGCCAACCACGAGTATAACAAACAAGATGTTGGTTCGATATTGCCAAGTTTGTCGTCGAGGCCGCCTGCATTCATGCGATGCTGGGCAGAACAAACCCAGAAGTATGAGATTGTATCCTAACGCACTGTCGTGTATCCTGCAGTAGGTAGAACGGCAGAATCTATGCTTGGTGTGAGAGAGGGGCACTCTTGGCCTCGCAAAAACCGATTGATTCACCGCAGTTGGCAAATGAATTGAGACGGGCGCCGAACCGCTGATTTGACGAAAATGAAACTGTCTCAGAGTCGCCTTATTTCCTATAGCACACGAGTCGCGCGATATGCAGACCAGGTGCCGAAAGGCCTCGCCGCTCACCTCGATTCTCTGAGTAGGAATTCCCTGGGAGAAAGCGCACAGCAGACCAATGTTAGCACATCTCTAGGTCCAAGAGGCGTCGTTGCTACTCTCTCGACTAGTAGTAGATGCTTTAGCACCCGCATCAAATCGACTTTATAAAGATTGACGTCGAAGCGCATCCGAAGGTCCAAGGGAGTTCGCCGCAGTAGTGTGTCCAAACATGTTGGAATCTTCCCCTCGATGCTTTTGTCGTACGGAAGTGCCATCGCCGTTTTCATATATCTCTTGAAGGCTGAAGCAAGACCAAGTTTTGAAACAGTTCCGGCGGTAGATACGGACCGGAGGTGGAACAAGTTGGAAGAAAAAATCGAAGATGACGTGAGGGTTCCCAAGCAGCTGCCCCTCTCTTCGCAATCTTCGCTCAACTGCCCGAATGGAAGTCGTGGTTGAAAAGCAATGTCACGCTGTGACAGTGTGTCACGAACGGTCCGATTCACGTGCCTTTCGAACTCCGCTCCCTTTATAAGCGAGACGGAGCCGAATATTTTTCTTCTTGTGTCCGCTCAACCAACTGGAGCGTTAGCCTCGGCGCAGACGTTCACTCGTCTGGTAACGTTTATACTTCAGGTTGACGGAGCGAAGCGTCTTTCGGGATGCCCACGAGAGCAAGCATTGCTGTTCCTCTTTTCTTTGGGTTCGAGTCCGTTTCGGCGTCGATTTGGGTCGGGAGATTTGCTGGAGCAGTTGGTGCGGCGTCATATTCCTGTACCCGCCGTATTCTAGCTACTATGTAGCCTTGACGGTCTGGTCAAACCATGATGCATACATCTTTCGTTGTTTCTCGCGACTCGATCCATGTCTTATCGTCTCTATTGTTACTAGTCTACATTTTTCAATGTGGTTTAGAAGATTCATAAGCCCTGCGAGTATGTACTACATACGGCAATTTTTTTTGCTTCGATCCTCCCAAATCTCAAAAAATAACTCTGCTCAGAGGTTGTTTTGCCTTGTTTGATTTTGAAGTCGATAAGTGTCAAAGCGCGAAATCTCTTTTGTCTTCACCCATCGGCTTGAACACACTTTACCGAGGCGCTTTTTGCTTCCTCTTGATTGAGGTTCATGTCCGACACGGCGCTATTTGTGTCGAGCGCCGAGGTTCTGTCAATATGCCAGTCCATGAATGACGACTTGGAGGGTTTGTTGCATCCAGAGACCGGATTTGCACCGCGCATTCGGCAAATTTGCCACGACCAGTGAGTAGTTATTTCTTTTGTCTTGGTCGTTCATCTGAGATGCAGACTCGTGGACTACGAGGAAAATGGGGACGGAAGAACCACTCAAGAAGAGCTGGACCTTCTCCGTCTGGAGCGTGATACATGGGGTCTATTGCAAGCTGTAATGCCGTGAGTCGAGTCAAAATACTCGTCTCGATATTCCCGAACTTGAGAAATGTAGGGCACGTAAAACGGAGGGACCGCCCATGCCGACTGCACGCGACCTGCTCGCCGAAAACTCGTACACACCTACCTCAACACTTGCGCAAGCGATCATGCACGCGTCGCCCCTACTCTCTGAGCTCGTCGCCGTCCGAGAGTGGCTTCAGGACACCGCACCCCCGCCGCAGCACCCGGAGGCGACGACCGGATACTGGAAATTCACAAAACACGGCGTCCTACAGTCGTTACGCCTCGGCGGCGGTGCGCGTGACGGCCTGGTGAAAGAGATGGACCCTGACGTGGTGAATCGCGGCGACGGGCGGATGCTTGCTGCTGACGACACGGTGTGTGGCTCGTACTTGTTCCGTGTTTAGTTGCATTTACGCGTCGTAAATCAGAACCACGAAAAGGGCCTGGCGCAGGCTTTATATTCATACGTGCGCGCGGGGCGGCTGGGAGACGCTATTGATTTGTGTCGCAAGGCGCATCAGCCGTGGCGCGCCGCCAGCCTACGCGGGTCCCTACTTTTCCAGTGGCGCGCCATCAGTACGGGGTTTTCTCCCGTCTTCATTGTTTGTTCTCAATAGAATTGTAGCGAACGAGCAATACGAGGACGACGCGATGGAGGAGGATCTGACTGACGCATGGGAGGGCAACCGTCGGAGACAGTTATGGAAGCAGACGTGCACACGCTGCGCGATAAACGTATGTTCTTTGACGTTTCTTGTTTATACTGAAGCTGACGCTCTTTAGCCTAACATCTCCGACCATGATCGAATACTTTACGCCGCGCTCGTCCCTACCCCACAAACGTCAGTCGTGCTTAAAACGGCGTGCCGCACATGGGAAGACCATCTGTGGTCGCAGATCAGCGTTGTCTGCGAGGAAAAGCAGAGCACGGAAATGCTCCGTGTCGGGGGCAGCTTTTGGGAAGGCGGCCTCTCCGCTGTGGAGAGTGGTGTGCGGGTTCTTTCGCCAGAAGCGGAGGAAGCTGAGGCAGACGAATGGGAGAAGGAGGTCGTGGCGTCACTGGAAGTCTTGAAAACGGTCGCCGTCCAAGAAGGGTACGTTCTCCTGCACTTAATTTTCTCTACGGCTGATCGAATATTGCTGCAAGACCTGGAGCGGACCACCCCTTCCATTTTTCGCAGTTGCAGATAATTCTGAATCGGATAGGGCCTTTGATGGAAAATTTTGCTACAGGCGTGCAGGATGGGACATATGCGCAGGCGTCCTTCGAGTACGCGTTATTCCAATATCTTGTTCCTTCACCGCTGACATATCACTGAAAGGTACACGACAATGTGCCGATTTTTCGCCCATCTCTGTCTCTTCCTGCAGATGATCGATATAACGGTTCCGCCGCTAGCCACCCAGGTTATACTGGAGTCCTATCTCCAAGTCCTCGAGGTTTGTCCCAGCCTGGTATTTGCCTTGCTATAACTGAAACTCTCTTCCACCAGGCTGCTGGCCAGAGAGATTTGATTGCTATGTACGCCGGCGCGCTCGGCGACAACGCGGTGGAACGTTACGCGCTGTTCCTTGTTTCCCTCGAGCTGTCTGCAGATATCACCGAGCGACGATTAGCGCTTACTCGCGCGCGGGAACACGGGCTCGACATGGACCGCGTCGCCATCGCCACGGCGGAGCGGACGATAGAGAAAGCCTTTGAAGTAAGCATCCACTCCGTGTTCCTAATATGGTCCTTACTCTGTCCCGGAAGCTTCTCCCCCCGTTGAAGGGCCGACTCCCATCGATAATAGCGATGCAGGCCCCCCCTTCAGACGAGGAATTGTTCCTTCTCCGGTCGATCGAATGGACGATATTCACGGAGGCGACCTATGAAACGGCGCTGGAGCAGACGAACGTCATTCTGCGATACTTCCTCGGTATTTACTTTCCTCCTTCAGGTCAATACTGGCTAAAGCCAGCCCACTTGTATAGGTTCTGGTAGAGTACAAGTGGCGCAGAGGCTGCTGCTGATGCTTCCGCTGGAGCTGGCGTCCATCAGCGAGCCGGAAGAGCGCGCGACGGAGTATCTACATTATCGGCAGTTCTTCATCATTTGGGACACCTTGGAGCGCGTCGTGGAGTGCCAGGCGCTGGAAACTCCCCAGATGAACAGGAATACGCGTGCAGCGTGGTTAGAGGATTATCGTGTAAGGCATTTCAATCTGCGTCTTTCATGGCTGACACCGAAGAATGTAGTCTCTGGTGGACCAAGCCCACGATCAGATCACCAAACTTCTGACCTCGGAGTGGCTTGTCAGTGATGTGGAGGAGGGCGGAGGTAAGCTCACCGCGATACCTTCAACTCTCACCATACTCAAATTTCTCCAGGTGATCGCCGACGCCGCGACCTTATCCGCATCCGGCAGATATACGTCCCCGAACTCATCATCCGTTTGCATTTCTTGTTGTTCGCCTCGCGCACACAATTCCCCGAGTATGTATTCTTTTGGTCTACTTATCTATCCATTCCGTGGCTTACCATTCCAAGGAACCTCAAACGCGCACTGGAGCTTGCGAATGTCGTTGCGGATTCGCGATATAAGCTGTACGAGGACTTTGTCAACGAGGATGGGAGGCGGTTGGGTGATTACTTGGGGGCGGTGCGGCAGGCGATATTGGGCGGCTTGGAAGGCGGTGGGTCTGATCCGTTCAGGATAATATCGTCCTGAATACTCGTATTTACGCACAAACATTGGTTTATTTTGGAGTGCCATGTGGCGGCGACATGCACTGCCACTGATCATACGTCAGTGGCGGTGCTAATTAACGAGCGCCTATCATAACAAGACGAGTCCGCGCCATTCTCGTCACTTCGTTACTTCGCTTAGCGCTGCGAAAGTTCGTAACTTTGATGGGAATTCGTGAAAGTTCGTGAGTTTGATGGCATTCTGTGAAAGTTCGTGAGTTGGTATTCCAACCTTGTCAAACGGCGACTCCTCAGCACATCACGGAGTGATGTGCATCAACAGCTTGCCGAGGTTGGCCGGTTAGGTTCCGGTTAGCTGGTTAGGAGTTGGAGGTTAGAGGTTTGGGTTAAGGGGTTACGGTTAGAGGTTAGAGGTTAGTGGTTAGTGGTTAGAGGTTAGCGGTTAGGGTTAGAGGTTAGTGTTAGGCCAGGGTATCAATATAAAAAAACGGGGGAGAAGGAAATGATGGCCAGATTGATGCGTCTGATTTGTGTGGTTTGTTCACCTCACGAACTTTCCTGGGAATTCACCAAACTGACAAAGTTTCAGAGGTTGCCATCAAAGTGACGAACTTTCGCGAGTTTAAGCGAAGTAACGAAGTGACGAGGGTGACTACTACCCTAACAAGACCAACTTGAGTCTTATCATGTCCTCTCCTTCCACCCCCAAGCGCAAGCGCTCTTCTTCTGTCTCCAATGGAGCAGATGATAATAACGCCTCGCCGCGAAAGACTCGGGCGCCTCGTGGGTCCCCCACTAAAGCTCAAGAGCAGAAAGCTATTGCAGCGGCAGAGGCCCAACGCAAAGCTAAATGCAAAGCCGAATGGGCCACTTGGTGCGGCCAGCATGTTTGGACGCCAGATCCGGCATACCGTCAAAAGAATGGCGGCATAGAGATGCATAGAAGCGACGGTATGGGCACCTCGACTAAAAGCACACTCAATATTGACCGTAATCCAGCGATGCAATATTACCGCCTCAAAGCTGAGGAAATGGCCACATTGCCTTACATTACATTCGAGAACAAATACCACGCCGATGCGCCTCCCGGAAAATCCTATGTCGTCGCCGAGCTCGATAGACTGGTATACCGCAAATTCGCTACTCTTCATGGCATTCAAGTTCCCACAAATTCGGAATCGGAGACCGAATTTTTGAAGGAAGGCCGGGAATTATTTGATGAGGAGTGCGTTATTTTAAACCTTATATCTCGCCCTTCTATTCTCATGTTGTTCCCAGTACGGCGAAACTTGAACAACGTTCCCCGCGGAAGGCGCCGAAGACATACCGCATCTGCATAGTCCCAGAGCCCATTGACCGCTTCCCTGATCGTCCGTTTGGCTCATGGGAATCCCCTGTTTATGAAAATGGGAAACTTGTTGGATGGTGGCTTAATTTCCAGTTTGACCCAGAAGGGAACGACGACGGTTTCTATGACGGGTACGAGAGGTTTCGGCCTGTAAACCCTGGTCCGAGGAAGATGATCACCATGCCTATACTGATGTGACTTGACCAGACCTTTTGTGAGAAACGGTGGTCCTCTTTTTTCTCGAATGTACTCCCTACTTGCTACTTGTGTATATCAAAATTGAACTATTTACACAGCGATCCTCGAAAATGATTTCAACCACCCAATCGTTAAACCTGGTGAACCCTTTCTGACAGTGTGAAGCCGCGAGGAGTTCGCCACAATGGCGTGGAACGTTATTGTACTTTTGTGACTATGATGACTCGACTCGTTATGTTCAACGTCTATCAGCGGTGCACGGCCACACACCATCACCACTTGTCCTCGCACTACCACCAAGATGTCTAAACGTATGCATCCCAATGACCATAAAGCAGGTCACCGAGCTTCCAAGCTGGGCCAAGGCTCACCTTTGAGCCCAACCACTAAGCAGCGCGCCTCTGTTTACGCCACTCTTCAGCGCCACAAAGAGTCGTGGAAGAAGTGGTACTCCGAAAATCGTTGGACACCGTCACCGAAAGTGAACTATGAGCATCCATGGGACGCCAAGGTCATGTACCGGAGTGAGGGCAAGTCGCTTTCTTTTATTTCCAAGCGCCACAGTGCCATCTGAATGTGTGGCCACAGCAAAATCCTACTATCGGTTAACTGATGACGAGCTGTTTACTCTTGCGAAAGTCCAGCTCATGAGTCTACAAGGGAGGAAGACTGTTTTTTATTTATTTTGAAATCCAATTTTATTTGCCCCTCACCGCGTACGGTACGTTAGGCATAATACTACTGTGCATGAGCTGGTGGTATGAGGAAGACTGTGACATATATCCATACAGACATTGAGGGGCTTGTTGACCGGAAATTCACCATGCTCGCCAGAGAAGAAGCCGATGAGTCGGAAGGGTTTTTCTCCAAGGGATGCGATCTCTTTCAAGCATAGTCAGTCTCTGTTGCTCCGCAGGTTGAATACACCGAAACTCTTCCAGCATTCAGAAGAGGAACGACGACAGGGCAAGGAAAGGGGATGGGCCGCTTGTGCCACGCTTTTTATCTGTATCGAAGAGTGAAGATATATCCTCCCGCGAGTATACTGCCCCAAAAGCTAACCAGCAGGAGTGGGAGAACTATGAGAATGAAGACAACCACTATGAAAAGGAAATTCAAAACGAGCTGGAGAGATACGAGCAGGAAATGATCAAATCTTCTGGGGATCAGGAGGTGGAGGACTCGGAATTTGTAGACTTTCAAATGGCGGATATTGCCCCTTCGCTTCCTTCCGCCCTTGACGATGTTTCCATCGCTCGTGATCACGACGATGAATTTGCAAAGGCCGGGGAGGCATTCGTGCTGAGCGGAGACTATTAGGACTATTGCATCAGTTAGTTTGTCGTCTAGTGATTTCTTGATAAATGCGTTCGGATGAAGACTCCAGTATTTTATCTTATCTTATTTAAGGTTCTCACGTTATAGTGATCGGCAAGATGATCGCCAAGAATACACTACTACGGTAGTACTACCGCCCATCGCGCAAAAAGGAAATAAATACTAAATACAAAGAACAGCGGAAATTCGTGATTGATTGGATCTCTGAGAAATTAAAGGATATGATCACAGTCGGCTTTTGTGCTAGCGCTTGCTGACTGCAAGGATAACACCTTCGCCGTCCTGATGGCCAGTCGTGCCTATCACTGATACTTAAATTTGGACGCCTCGGTCGTTCACAAATACACCGACGTCTTGTTCCAACGTGGCGAGTATAATAATCATCAAGGCGTGTCTCAACTGCGGCTTGACGTCATTCAGAGATAAGGAATACAGAGAGGTCGGCGTCTGGCCGCCACCCATAACTCGTGGATCTCGCATTGTTAACCGGCCCCGTGCGCATGGAGCTTTTTTGCGAACGTCAAAACACTGAAACGATTGCCGTTTGATGCTCGTCACCGGGCTCATCTCATTCATGGATTCATTTCCATCTTATCCAGTATGCAAGCAATGTATCTTTAATTTTGGCCCATGGTCATGTATAAAGTTGCGAGGTTAATGGGACAGATTCCACAACCCTAACCGCCAATCTTGCTTCTAGCGCAGTACCTCCTAAAATTTCTACGAGCGATGCCTTCGCAGTTCTTCGGAGACTGTTCCGGCTTCAACCTCAACGGCGGAAACTTTCAGGAACTGAGCGGGACCAACATCGTCAATAATGTTGTTGTATCCTCGGGCCCTGCCGCTGTTCCTGCCGCCCACAGAAATGCTCGGGGAAAGAGCTCGCGACCCAGTAAGCTGAGCTACTGGTAGTTTCAGCCGCAATCTGATTTCATCAAGGCCGAGGCCGTGGAGTCGATCCTGATGTAGGTACTAGGAATAAAGGGGGATATCAAAATAAGAGAGGCAGGTATACCCTTTATTCAGTGGTAGTTCTTGGCTGAACAGGCATTATTAGCCGAAGAATCATCCGACTCTGCACGAGTTGTGCAAATTGTCGCCAGGCAAGACCGCATCGAGGCCACACAGGTTCACGGAGTTCCAACCAAAACACTCCCGGAGCCTCCTCGATCCACTTCCGCGGAAGATATCACCAGCAAGTCCCGTTGGGGAGGTCCGAGATTGCAGCCGGCTGGACTTGCAGGCCCGGCGCCCTCTGCGAAGGCTTCCGCTCGACCGATTCAACGGCCCGAACCGGGCTCTGCCGCAGGTGGTAGGGATTCGCCAAGTTCTGATCTTACGGGGCAATACCGTGACAGCTCCAAGCAAGCTGATTCAGACAAGCCTGCGGGAAAGAAGCCCGCCCGTAACCGATCGCAGACTCGGCGCACTTGAATTTTGATTATTCCGTTTCGGCGACCACTTACTACAAGCTAGTGTACATTTTATCCACGTTTTTGAATGCGAGGGCTGCAAATCTTCGGTATATCTGGCTGTACGCCTGCGAAGTAGTACAGCGATCCGCACCTGTTACAGGCAAGCAGGTTGGCATACACTGGGATGGCCAACTCCCGGATGCTTTTAATTGGCATGCTCCTTCCGGGCGCAACATTCCGGGATTGTCGCGACAAGCCATTTTTGAGTGTCTGATAGAGTTTCAACAGCTATCTTAAGAGAATCTTCAATAGCTATCGCAAGCCATGGATATGGTGTCGACAGCCTGGACTTGGAATTACCGCTCCAGGGAGTTTGTGGTCAAACGGTAAGTCAAAGGAACTCGGAAAGCCCCGGATGGCATCACGAATATTTGATCCGCGGTTCTCTTTTCATTCCGGCAACTTTACAGACTTGACTTTTTATTTTCTGACTTTATCTACGTCAATCTACAGCTCTCAAATGCGGTCCTCCTCCACAACGTCACAGTGTCGTTTCTACAGCAATCACCGGACCTTATGATGTTGACCTTGTGGATTTGGACAGTGTTTGCCGCTTATTTCGACTATATCAAGATATCTATCGTCTTGAGTCTTTCATCTTACCTCAAATCATTCATTTGCACATCTCCTCGACCAGTCAGCATACTATTCTTCGGTAGAAATGCCCATGTCGCCGTTTACGGTGGAGAGTTCATAGTGCATACTACAAGAGGAACAACGATGATTCTGACCACTGAATCGTCCATGGCCAATTGAAAGCCGCCGAAGGACTCGTGCTTCAAATCACCATCTATCACGATGCGCTCCGAGGGGGCCGCCGCCGGCTGTTCCCGTGTGGAAGAAAGCCGCCGACGATGAATCTGACCACCTCTATCAAGCTGGTGGAGCATCTCATTCACCTCGTCAAAACGTGCATGCCGACCATGAACGCCGCGACTCCAGCCAATCGCAATTTGCCGCAGCCTGCCACCAGGATCCGACCGACGCTCAGCGGTCAACAACTTATGGTAAGTTGACTCGGACCACTCTACCACTCTGCGTTGCACCGACATGTTTGTCCGATATTTCACCAGACGTTGCGCTGCAGAGGCATGCTTTAGACGCTGGCGATAACGAATGCCCTAAACCCAGTGCGTAGCTTGTTTTTTCTGTCCTATCCCGTTTGAAACTTGTCGCTTTCTGGCAGGAGAAATACCGTCAAGTTACATCCCTTTCGAGACCTTCAATGTACTTTATTTCTCCTCTTACAGCCGGAGTGTAATTGATGTTTTTCAAATCCTCTAGTTCGAAAACTACTCAGTGGTACCGGACGCTATAAATACTATCGCACTCCCGACCCTGGTGGCAACCCGGGTGAGCTATATATACATGACCACACAGGAGGCATGGGGGGTGCGAGGAACGGCGGCAGTGGGCTCGCAACGAAGTCCACCCGCTCGTCATTCGTCTACCTGCGTACTGGGAGTACCTCGAAGTCGGCGCACGTCGCGCAAGTCACCCCTCGCAGCTGTTGCTGACCGCGCTGCGTGGGACAGGCTACGCTATATAAATTGCAAGGCCCAAGAAAGCCTTCCCCGAGCTTTCCGACACCGCCTGCCGATCGACCTCTCTCGACCGCAGTCCTCTGCTCACGATAATGTTGCTGAACCTCGCTGGGCCACCACGGCGTTTGCTATGTCTTCTTGCAGCATTGTTCCTGTTATACCCTTCCATTCTCTGACTACAATGATGATGAACGGTTTCCGGTTTCGCTGTTTCTCAATGTCGGGGTATGCGAATCAAGTCCGAATCATTTTATCGGCTGCCAGTGTGCCGCCTAGTTTCGCGACGAACGGCAGTTGTGTGGTTCTCACCTCTGGGCTGAGCGGTGCAGGCGAAAGGTCCGCTACGCCGTCTCGGATCCATTTTTGGAGCCGCCCCTGTGACGGTTGTGTGACGGGGCTTGAAATGCGCGCCAAATAGATCAGCCCCTGAGTTTGCTCTCTTCTACGAATCACCATATTCTCGCCGCCATTCGCCATCGTCCGTGCCGAACTCGACCTCCCCGCTGCGTGCGCGCTTGCCGCCGTTTCTCCGCCCTCCTCGCCAACGCTCTCCCCACCCTCCTACTCCCCCTCGCCCCATGGACGCTAATCCCACAATCAATCCCGTCCGGGTGGCCATGGCCAATGGCCTGGACCATGATACATCGTGGGACATGGTTTCACTCACTGGCACCTCCATCGGCCTGGTAGCCACGCGACCCAGCGACGAGGAGCGACCCGAGGCGCGAAAGGAGCGGTATGTCAAATTTCGATACAGATACGGAGTCCAACTAACCACTGTGACGGCGTAGATTAGCAGGATATATGAATGACTCTGCCATGCAAACCAAAACACTCCTCGCGGCCTTCAAGGAGCAGGTCGAAAGGATAGAAACGAACTGGGAAGCTAGGTTCACCGCAGAGCGTCGGGAACACCAGGAGAGGATAGAGACGAACTGGGAAGCCAGGTTCAACGCAGAGCGTCGGGAACGCCAGAGAGGATAGAGACGAATTGGGAAGCCAGGTTCAACGCAGAGCGTCGAGAATGCCAAGAGGAAATGTCGGCTCTGGCTCGCTCCCTTGCTGCCACCCAGCACCGTCTCCTCAATCTGAACGAGCAGGTTCTATGTTATGCGCGGAAAGGACAACGGCGAACAAGCGGAAAGGGGAAATCTGCATCGTTCAAGAGATAGACGCCAGAAATTATGATGATTTGACTGTGTTGCGCGCTGCCTGCAGGGTATTTTCTGCATTCTTCTCTTGTCGGTATTACTTTGACTGATTCAGAGAATTATGTCTGGACGACAGAATTTTCAGCACCAACCGCGAAGCCCCACCGAGGAGAACTCCAAAACAGCTGGCCTTACCGCAAGAAATTCGGCAGGTGTGTACCACAAGAGTTAATACTGTTTGCTTGAGGAGCCCGAAGTTAAGTAGATTCCGAAGTTCATATTAAACTGCGTAGTTTTGGTCGCCGTTGAAGTGGCCAAAAGTGAATGCACCGAAGTTGACTGACAACTGGGAGTCGGAGGTCAACCGCGTCCAGAATGTGAGTCAGCTTGAATGATGTGTTTATGCCGTCGTCTTGTGCTTCGGGCACATCTAAACACTTGTTCAAAACTTCAACTTCGACAAAACATCAAAACGGCATACATGCCAGTGGTCAACGTACGAACCCCGCACACGCTATCTCTCTCCAAGTAGTACATCCCTTTGGTCTTCGTCCCTCACTCACCTCTCGGAGTCGGCGCTCCGAGTCGCCGTTAGGAGGCACTCAGCTTCGGAGCTAATTAAACTAAATTGCGATATATTGTTTTGGACACACAGATGCTTCCAAGAATCCTCGCGGTGATACTAATCTGCTATTCAGATAGATTCAAACGCAGTGTTGTGGTGCGTCAATCTGCCAAATAGAAGCCATATCGACTGCTCCGCGCTCATCCTGCATTGCTCATCCCGAGTCTTTAATGCTGGTGGCATTATTTAAATGGACTGGGGGCCGTCTGAAACCGAAAAGCAGATTTGGAATGCCAAAAGACACTACCTCCAACTGCCCCAACTGCCCCGCCACAATCAATCAGACTCACAAAAGGTGTAGTCTGAAGCCGGCAGGTGTTTAATCTCATCCATTTTGGTCGAGTCGAATAATAACAGACTAGACAACCGGATGGCTACCCCCACAGGAAATGACATACCCGCCGTTTTATCCAGAGGGCCACGTATCAACCGCATGAGTATATCTCATCTATTGAATCCAGTGCCGAGTCGCCCGACACGGCGCAGAGGCAAGAAACCTGTCATCTACCTCTTCTCGCCAAAAGATATCGATGTCGCGGTGAAGCTATCTCTTGTTCCTATGTGGTCCTTTTCTTCGGTCTATCCCATCGTGCCAGTGGAAACCCAATCTGGCACAGAAACCGTAGAGTGGAACGTGCGGACACGCATAGATGGCACTTTGACAGAACTCGGGACAGGTATGGAAATATCGTATTTATTTTGGGAAGCGGAGTAAGTTTCTTACGCTGCTGATTCTTCTTTTTCTTGGCTCAGTCCATTTTATGAAGTGTCATTCCCGAGCGTAGCGTCGCCCAGAGCGTCCAATCTGACTCTTCAATCTCAACGGACAATTCTCAAGAATTTTTCAACCCCGCCTCGTCTAACCTTTCAGATTCGAACACTGTGCTGCTGTCTATTTCGAACGCGGTATCGTATCTCAACAGTGTGCTTGAGATACTTAGCCTTCATACTGAAGCCCGCACGTCATTTATAACGTTCGAATCTTGTTCAGAAATTCGAGGACATGTTAACATGCTCGTACAGATTCTGGCTGCCTTCCTTCCTGCTGCACAAGCACATTGCATTACGTTTTCTACCCCAATCGATGTACAGTCATGCCGCACCATTGAGTGTGGATCCCGAACCAGACGTTGTGACTAGAATATTCATGATATTCACTGGTGTCGCAGATGAAGATCGATTCAAGTGGGTTTCATCGACCTGCGGGCCCGTGAAGATGTCACCTGGTGGAAAAATGCTGTCGGCATCGAGGAGACGCAAATGAAAGACCAACGACTCTCCGAGTTTTGGAGTGGGGTGGAATGGAGATTTAAATCTATACGGTACATAACCTTCCGAACTGTAGACTATAGTTTCAAGAGCCCAATTCAATCGCCTTAATCTCCAGAGCCTAATACGATATAGTTCTCTGGATTCATACAGGTGCCAATTTTGTTCTCACCAGCTGCTTTGAGGAGATACGCGACAAACCGAATTCACCAGCAGCAAACCATAACTATAATGGAAGCATTAAGTGAATTAAGTGATACTGTTAATAAAAACAAAAAGACTACACCTGGATGGCCGGTAGGGCGGTAGCAATTTTTCAGCTCACCCTCCCTATCGACTCCCCACACCGGACCAACTTGATCAATGATTGCGTCCCCAAAATTTTTCGCATAGTATCCGTAATGCTTTCGTAGGAGGTGCTAGATGGTTAAGGAGTTGAATCTTTACGAAAATAATCGAATTAACCACCCACGCGAATATAACTGCTTCTGCTTCCAGAGAAGAACCGTCTGTGAACATGACGGAACGGTCGTTGAACCGGGCAAGCTCGACGCCTTGTTTCACTTTAACTTTCCCAGATCTAATTTCGTTAGACATTATGAAGCGTCTG
Organism: Mycena leptocephala; assembly: GCA_029378395.1. Classification (NCBI taxonomy): domain Eukaryota; kingdom Fungi; phylum Basidiomycota; class Agaricomycetes; order Agaricales; family Mycenaceae; genus Mycena; species Mycena leptocephala. The sequence continues at coordinate 48,245 of JARJLF010001789.1, forward strand.
CTAAGAGAGACTATCCGACCTAATGAGCTCTGCACATCCCACGTCTATACCTGGCGTTTAGTGGTCAGCAACTGGCCTGCGACTTTTAGATGACCTTGTTTACAATAGCCTGGGCCGGTGTTTTAATCGCTAGAGCGGACAATGACGATGTTTGCTTACCTCCCAATCTTTCATACCACAGAGTGAAGAAACCTTTGCCAGTTGAAATCTTGAGACCTGCTTCCCGAAGACCCTGATGTGTTGCCTTTTCCTCCTCCAACGTCTCTACCTCGGTTTGTTTCTCGATTTCCTCGTCAATCTGAATGGGCGGGCCATTAACATGAGATCGCAGACGTCTATTTCAAGTTCTTGGGATACATGCGGTCGAACAACATCCGCGTGGAGTCGCACGAAGCGATCCAAGTCCGGATCGTTGCACCATCGTGACGGACTGTGCGCCGTGGAAGGAAAGGTCTTGACACGTATCGGCCGCGGTATTCCCTGCGCCGACGACAATGACACGCTTTCCGGCAAAGGATTTACCTCCGCGATAGTCTGAGCAGTGAAGAGCTGTTCCAGTGAAGACATCTTGATCTTCGATGACGGGAATGCGAGGAGCCCCAAGTGCCCCAGTAGCGATGACGATGTGAACTGGGTTGAGAGCGACATGCTCTCCAGCGCGATCAATCACAATGGTCCATCGACGAGAGTTACTGTCATATGTAGGGCCGGGAAGAGGTCGCGAATTCGTCCAGACAACCAGGTCTTGGGATTGAACATACTGTTCTAACCAATCCGCAATCTTATCACGTGGGGTAAATACAGGCCAAGTCGTTGGAAATGGTTGATAGAGCACTGGAAATGGTACGTTGAATAGAATATAATTTAAAAGAAAAAAAAAGCGACTTGCTTGAGTTGCTTTTCTTCGGAGACTGTAGCGTGAGGGTGGGATACCATCTTCTCCAATTGTCGCCCACACGCTGGTTCTTCTCAACTACGAGCGCGCTTATATTCATTTGTTTGAATCGAGCGGCCACATTGAGCCCAGATTGCCCAGCGCCAACTGTAAATATTTAATAGCAGTTCGGGTCACTAACCAGCATAACGTACTGATCAAGACGTGAGGATTGACCTCTATAGCCCGACGCCGCTCATTACGCACATCGCTCCACGCAAGAGTATGCTGTCCGTAAATGCCCTCTTCATCCACGATCTCTTCGTGTCCGCGGATATCAGCCAGCGACATCATAACAACCAATGCTTTCCATTCTCCCGAATCAGCTAGAATCAAAGAAAAATATCCACGGCCGACTCCGATGGCGCATGCAAATGTGAATCCAGCAGACACAGCCCGCAGCGGCAATTTGTCGGTCAATGGCCCGTATTCTGGTGTCAATCCCCGCCGCGACTCCAGTTTAACATGAGTAATGGAAACTTTGGCCAAGGCGTCTGCCAGATACGCAGTCAGCCTTGCGTGGCCATGCAAGCAGCGGTTATTCCAGCTGAAAACCAAAATATCTCGGAAGTAGCCGTCTGGATGGATGCAGGATACCGTTGCAGCGATGTCTCCAGATTCCAGGGACTTGCCAAAGCTCTGGAGCCAGGAGGTTGCAATCTGGGTGGAATCGACTGGCATGCTGGTAGCGGGTGAAGGATACGTCGTACGATAGCTCCACCTTATTAATAGTAATATTAAGTTCCAGAAAGAGTTTGACCTTAGTCGGCGTCCGCAAGGCTGTCAACGCCCGAGCTAACTGTGGCGTCCTTTACAGTAAAGCTTTGGGCCAGTGTCGACCAAAGATGTCACTCCAAGGAGCCTTATCGGCGCTAAATACTATCAAGAGTTGCTCCCGCCGAGGAGGTCTGCCAGTACGTCCGCAAGTCTAGACTCCGAAGTGCCATGGTCCCGGACCCGGTGCCAAACGCGAACAGAGTTAAAATTGATTGGTCGAGGCCCACCAGCCTAAACCTTAGTTCAGAAATCAAGGTGTAAGCCTCGGAGGGGCCCCATGGGTCGTCGGACTGAGCGAGAAACGATCTTGAAAGATGGTCGTGGTCGGGGTTCAAGTTGAAATAGCCGCGGTCACGAGACTCCATCACACCCATAAATTACCTAGAAATTGTACTAGTCGCGAGGAGAGGCTGCCGGTGTCACTTCGTAAAAAAACCTGGCCATGGGCTAGGTGTATTATTTAGCAAACTTGACAAGGCTGCTCTCTTTTAGATCTAAAGTCCACCGCCTGCGTCATTATAATTTCTCTTCGAGGCACAAATGTACTAAGAAATAGAAAGCGTTCGTTGAACAGTTTGTAAGCCGTTACAGATCTCTCAGGTGAATCAATTTGAAGCCAGGATTGCTCAGCAACTTGGATCATCAGCCCGCCCGGTGGCGATGGCACGCCGTGCGCGACGCCGCCCGCAAGCCGCCGCCATTATATCGAGCTGAGTAAAACAATTGCATTCTCACCGTATAAATTAGACGGTCTCAGTTCTGTGGAGGACATCCACCGCACCATCCACGAACATTTCTATTCCCTACTACCCGAATGACGACTCAGACGTATCAGCCCGCGCCGAACGAGACCCTCGGCCAATTCGTGGACCTGTTCTTGCAGCGCTTGTTCTTCAACCAAGATGACATGCCACTTGTGCTCTCGACATTCGAGAACGATGTTGCGCCGACGCGCAGATTAAGTGCGCCGCCATGCATATATCAGCGCAGGCTTGAACTGATGGAATGCAATAGCGTCAATGGTAGAAACATGACCACCGCTGAGTTACTCGAAACCATCAAGGGGTTCCACGCGACCTCGCTTGCGAAGCAAACCACGATCGAGGACTTGGTGGTAGTGCCCTTGGACCCGGATGTGCGGACGGGGGTAGTCGCGCAAATCAGTAAATTCACGGTCACGAACAAGGCTGACGGGAAGGTCGTGAAACATGTGTCGATTTTAATCGTGAAGGTTGGGGAGAAAGAGGGCAGGAGGGTTGTAGCCAGTCTCGCGGAGGCCCAAACTTCAAAGTAAATGCATCGCTGCTGTACATAAATCCGATTTAAATGCATCTGTTGATTATGTATGATTATCGTGTCAGAAGACATAGACTGGCGGCACGCGGCCCGGTGCTTGGCAAAGAAGGTGAATAAATACGCACAGCGCAACAGAACGAAGTGAACGATCGATCCTCCAGCGGCCTCCAACCATCATGCCCGTCAAACGCATCTGCCAGTTGGTGAAAGTGCGATGCCTTTCGTAGTACTGGATCGCACCTGTCTGATGGCAGTATACCGCCCTCCCATAGCTCAAGCCCTCCGCCGAGGCAGAATACCGTGCGATCCATGCAGCAGTGTGGCCGAGTGTGCTTGCTGCACTTGAGCGCGCGCACGTCACAGACTATTCGATCCATTACTATGCGCCGCTTCAGTTGCTGATAGCCAACTTCAAATATACTGGCTCTGACTACGAGGCGGATATGAAGAAAGTTGGGGAGGATCCTGAGACACAGCGGTGGTGGAAGATAACCGATGTCATGCAAGAGACTCTTGTCGATGGGGCAGAGGGAAGTGGAAAAGAGATTCCTTGGTGGGCGGTACGTGACTTCTTGAAGTTTATTACGGAAAGTTTTGACACTGTGAGAATAGGAGACAGAGGAAGTATTCCGATTTGAAGGCAAAGCTTGAAGGAAGAATGCGAATGCCAGTGACGAGTCAGTGTAGTGCCAGAGCCTCGCAACATATGCGAGTTGTATGGTGACTTGTGTGTCGGTCTGTGGAGTCCGAGTCGGTGATGTAGTAAAGAAATGAGGAACTTGGCCCGGATAGCGAACATACAGAGGATGCTGAAATTCCATGCAGTCGCAACTCTGTCTGAACGGCGTCGCGTCGAAGTCGTGTGAGTCACGGCATAGCCACACTTTATATACGTGTGAACGATTGTCTTCACAAAAGTTTATAAAGTCTGTTTGCGAGACTACTATAGCCACACCTTCTTGGCTTCTTTCCGCGACCAGTGACAAAACTTGTCCAAAACCGTTGTCCAAGTTCTCTCTATCCCAACCTTCTCAATCTTTCCCCATCTACGTATTTAAAAACAGAAGCTGAAGAGGCGGGGAGGCGTCTCGAAGTCCGAGTGGCGTCAACTAGGGGTGCTCAATTCTTCTTCAAGTTCTCTCAGGCTCCCTCTGCCAGGTCCGAAAATACCTGAAATACGACCTCGCTGAGTTCAAATTCCGAAGCCCTTTTGTCGAAATTTATAACCCGCAAACGTCGTCACTGCATGAAAACCTCATTTCCTCAAAGGGTCTTCTGCACCCCCCGATGTCCCGTTTCCTATCGCCCGTTAGGCTCAAAACCTCGTTTGTGAAGCCCAAGAGGCCGAAGCTGTGCGCTTTGCTGAGTGTAGTTTCAACTGTAATTGTTCTCGAAATCTGTTTCTTTAGAATGCGGACCGCAACGTTATCGCAAGGCTACCATTCAAGCTTTCAAGGAAACATATAATCAATGTATTCGTTTCATGGCCGGCACGCAAGCAAGAGTAACCAGTACTACCCAAGACAGTGTCACGAACCTTCCTGCTGGCCACGTACTCCTTGAAATTCAGTTCAAAACGCAGTTTCTGTCTTTCTGCCGCTTATTGTAGAGGTGTTCCCGCCACCGTTGCTCCGCACTAACTTATTAGTGCACTCCCGGGCTCACTCCTTCTCGCAGAGGTGTGATTTTGTCGCCGTCGGCGTCGCCGACTCTCAGGCATTCCGCCTTCACGCCCACACGGCACCCGACGCCCACAGGCATTTCCCTCTTCTCTTCCGTCCGCGCGCTACCCCCTTCCGCTCCGCCGCTCGTTACCTCCACGGAGTCCCCGTATACCCGGCATTCGCCGCCGACGCCGACAAGGCACCCGACGCCCACCTGCACCTCCACCGCCTCTTCCTCCTCTTCCTCCCTGTCTCGATTTTTTCTTCTGGATTTCACTAGACTGCTGCTGGCAGGTTTATTTTCTTTAGTACTTTTAGCGATCTTTGTCTCGTGCAATGAAAAATCGCCTGCTGATCAAGTGTAGAACCCCAACCTTTTGAGTTGATATAAAGAGACTCGGCCCATTAGGCCGACTGATATCCACGAACCTACGAGAGATCATACATGTAAATTCTGGCCGCAAGTTGACCGAACTGAAGCGCTGCACGTGGAAGCTCACCTTGCCTGCCATAGAAAACCAGACCTAATAGCTGCCTTCAGTTGTACTGCGAGGGCACTCTGAATCTTGAAACAATCATTCGCACAGAACTCGACAAGACCGAACTCGTATTCTTGGCAGCATAATGATGCCATCGTTTCAAAACTGCAGCTATACATTTATGATGAAGGGGATACCAATCGAGTCTACTAACCGAAACATTCGAAGCTTTGCTGTACGAGTTTGGAGATTACTGCTTTGGGCTTGATATTTCTGATCCGTGCTTCCAAAGGGATATCAACAACTGGGTACACTTTTTCTGTTTCTCACTTCCATTCAATTTCGGCGCCGCTCTCAAATTCAGCGTTCTGCCACTTCACAAGCAGAGGTAAAAGCGTGGACGATGCCGGGACGTACAGAAAAAGTCGAAGATAGTGGAATATAAGGTACCTACTTGCACTATGCAGAACACGATGTTTGAAATAAAACCTTTGAATCAGACCCCACCACCGCTCTTCTCGACCGGAATCCTGAGCCGCTCCTGCTTGCTCGGCACATGCGCAAATGATACCTCTTTCAAGCTTCCGCAAATCTGTGATACGCACATTATTCGTCACTTCCAGTGCGTATAGAAGAGATAAGATGGAGACGTACCTCGAGGAACTCGTCAAAGTCCACATCCACACGAGATTTGAACCCCGCCTCTTCGAGAACATACTCGCAGTCCTTCACAGGGATGTCCGCGTACCCAGGCACCTCCTTCAGCACAGCCCCCAGCGCCGCCTTCGCGAGACGGACTTCCTGCCCAGCCGGCCCCGCAACCGCCTCCGCATTGCGCGCAAACGCACCCTTGAGCGCCGCCATCTCTGGGCCGTCGAACTTCGCGCGGCTGTACTCGAGCGTCGGCGCCGCATGTGATACGAGTCCTAGCCCACGCGCAGCGCCCCATAGAGCGTGCGCCGCACGCTCACGCAGACCTATCGGCGGTGCGACGGCATCGGGCGAGAGGCCCATGCTGCTGAGGAATGCGACCGCACGCCCGACCTGGCGCGCCTTCTCTGCACGCGACCAGTGCAGCTCTGTGGCCATGATGTCGACGACGCGCGGGAGTGCTTCGAGCGCCGCGTGGGCATTGAGGAACGAAAGCCGCGTGCGGCGCGCGAGGACGTCGATCGGCGTCAGCGCGTATTCGTGTCGTACTGCGTAGCGCACTTCCGCTTCGATGACTGTGGGATGGGTGAGTGTTATGCGTTACTGAGAGGCGAGCGGCGTACAAGGGTAGAGAGGGCTCAGTCTGGTTCCATGCAAGGGCCAGCTGTTGCCCGTGGGTTCGGCGAAGGAGCAGACCGTCCACGCACGATCGCCGTAATTGTCAGATAAGTGCCTCGCGACCTCGGTCTCCAGCCCGTACTAGGTGTAAAAGATCAGCAACTCGCTAGGACAGTCATGAGCCAGACGCACGCGCTGGATGAGCCCAATGAACATATTCCGGCTCCAGCCGTCGCTCCCGACGAGCCGCAGCGTCTCGGTGACACAGCCGCTTTTCACGCGCCCCGGAGCTCAAAGACTTGACCGCCTCGTCGACGGTCTCCTGCGCCATCGCGCGGTACGTCGTCCACTTGCCGCCAGCGATCGTGAGTAAGCCGCTCTCAGAGACATGGATCATGTGGTTGCGCACGAGCCCCTCCGTGCTCGCCGCCCCAGGGTTGCGCACGAGCGGACGCAGGCCGCTCCACGCGCTCAGCACGTCCCCGCGGCGAACCTTGATATCGGGCGCGAGGTAGCGCCGCACCTCCTCGAGCACCCAGCGAATCTCCTCTTCCTGCGCACGAGGCTCGCGCTCGACCTCGGCGGGCGAGTCCGTCGTGCCCGCGATCGTGTTGCCCTGCCACGGGAGGAAGAAGATGACGCGCCCGTCGGACGTCGCGGGGTCGAGGAGTCCCATCTTGCGCGGGGAATAGTAGTTCGGGAGCGTGATATGGATGCCTGACGACGGCTGGACGATCGGCTGGTGCGCGGGGTTGTCGAGCGTGAGGAGGGTGTCGGAGAAGGGCCCCGTCGCATTGACAATGCCCTTGGCACGCACGTTGAACTCCTCACCGGTCATATTGTCTTTAACTCGCGCGCCGTTGAGCTTGCCGGCACTGTTCTTATGCAGCTCAGTGACCTCGCAGTAGTTGGCCACGATGGCGCCGTGTTTGACCGCGCTCATAATCAAGGCGATGTTCATGCGGGAGTCGTTGTGCTGACCGTCATAGTAGACCAAAGCGCCGACGAGCCCATCGCTCTTGAGCATTGGGAAGGTCTCGAGTGCCTTGCCTTTGCTCATGAGGTACGATGACTCCATGTTTTCCTTGCCGGCCAGTATGTCGTACATCTTGCACCCGGACCAGTAATATGGGATCTGCCAGTATCTATTCGCAGAAACATGAGCGTCACGCTTACGAATGTCTAGGACGCGCACTTGTAAATGGGAAGCATGATCGGGAGCATGGCAGAGAGGTACGGCGCGGTCTGCAGGAAGATGCGACGCTCGTGCAGTGCCTCGCGGACAAGCTTGTATTGCTCATAGTCGAGTTCAAAGACAGCCTTTTGGAGGTACCGGACCCCGCCATGGACGAGTTTCGTAGATTTAGACGACGTCCCTGGCGAAAATGTGATGAGTGATGAGGGACCTATCGGAAGACATAACGAAAGTGCGGAACATGCACGCAATAAAAATTAAAAATAATTGCTCACCCGCACTAAAATCATCCCGTTCGACGAGGGCGACTTTCAGCCCTCTACTCGCAGCATCCACAGCAACACCTGCTCCAGTGGCACCCCGCCTACCACAAGCAGATCGAATTCTTCGTCGGCCAAACCCGTAGTCTTAATGGCACCCGATGCCTTGAGAGATTTGAGCATGTGTTCCCTGGATGGGGGAGTCCATGGGGGCGGCGGGCGGCGGGTTTCCTTCGTAGACAGCGGGTAAGCAGGGCCAGAGTTGAGGTACCAATATCCAGCACCCGTAGTCAAGACAGCTCCCCGGACGCAAGCGCAAGGGTCCTGCGGGAGAATATGGTGCGCAGAAGAGTCATGGCTTCTGGTCAAGACCGTGACGGTTGTGAAATGGAATGTATCGACCTTGCCCAGGCTTAGTGTAGCCAGAATGAGCAATAGCCAAGCAGTGACGCAAATATGGATAGTCCGAGTGATGGTTCGGGACGAGTTTGGCACTTCGAGTCAAGGGTTTGACGAACTGGCGGTAAATGCCAGGCCAGGGACCAAGAGACGCAAGGATGTCGACAGGATGAGAGCTCTGAGCAGCCTCAGACAAACGCGGCATCATGTTTGGATAAAAGGAAGAGGGCGGTCCGGTACGGCGGTACCGGCCCACTCAGCGGCCCGGTGAACGTGCGTGGTTGAACCTTTGGGTAAAATTTTTCGATGATTCAGATAGAATTACATTTTGCATGGAATAAAGCTAGATACCCTAGGGAAAAAAATACAGTCCACTAAGTGAACCATTTAGTGCGCAACGAGGGTGAATTTGGCTGCAGCGGAGATGCTGGCCCCATTATTCACCAACGCGCCAGTTGAATCAACCGTGATGTACTGCGAGTTGACGCCCGCAAGTATCACATACGTCCCGTCCGACTGCTGGTTGATCTTGAAGCTCTCCCAAGCCTGGGCCACGGGACGCGCGGCCGACAATGGTACAGCCGCATTCGGGTCCGCCGTAACATACTGAGCTGTTGCCGTGTTCAATATGGATCCACCGCCGGGCATATAGGCGAGTGTGAAAGGAGTCCCGGTGGACCCGATGGCCACCAGGTTTGGCGCCGCGGCCGTAGAAGTGACTAGTTTGCCGTTCGGGGCGCGGATGGTAAAGTTGCCTGCCGGATTAGCTGCCGTGGCCGAGCATATATTTCCTCCTCCAGTGTTCTTGCGCGTCGCGAGGTGGTACAGAAGGTATGCTTGAGAGGTCGTCCCGCCCCATCCAGTAATGTTTGTCGAGCGTGAAAACGCGGTCTGTGGATTGATCTCTCCGTACGCCATCTGGATGACGCACTTCCATTCATCGCCGACAGTGGGATCAACCATCTCGGCGGCAACGTAGTTCCAAACGTTCGTGATCCATGTAGCGTCGTATAAACCTTCGTTGATTGGGGTCACCGGGAGGATCTGAATGGCAGCGATTTCTGAGCGTTGAGCACCCCAGAATCTGTGTTGCAATTTTGTATTAAAAAAAACTTGTCCGGCGCAGAATTTAAAGACACTCACAGCCAGGCTCCTGCTTGGTAGTCCATGACATTCCCAATCGTTACCAAATTTCGGAGTCCCTGTTCTGGGTACGGGACAGTATCATCGGTCGCGCTCGCGCCGGGATACAAGTGCCAGTAAGTCTGAGCACCATCAACCTCCGTCGCCCACAACAAACGCGCCCAATTCTTGACATCCTGGTTTCCAAGGATGTCTGCGAACAAAATCAGGCCGTAGTAGGCATTTATCTACATGGGGCTTGTCAGCACAGCGAATTGCTGCGGAACTCGCACTGACCGCTTCCCCGCTAGACTCTTCGTCGCGTGAACCGCCACCATTGGCAATTCCCGACGCTATAAAAAGAGCTTTAATTGAATGGAAATCCAACCAAATTCAGTCCTACGAACCCCACGAATGTCCAGCGAACCAGTCTTTGCAGCGCGCAACAGTGAAATACTTGTCGGCGGTCGAGGGATTCCCGATATCGCGCGCGAAGGCCGTGATGAACGCCTTGTTGGTGTTCCACCAAGCTGAATCGTATCTCGCTATAACCGCCGCCCCGTGGAGCATGTAGCCGTAATGGAAGTGGTGATCATTATACTAAGTAAGATCCACCGGATCGGTTACGGCTTCGAAAAAAAGAAAAAAAGCACGTACATAGCCATTTCCGAAATCGATGTTAGGATTCGTCGCCCCGGGTCCATCGACCACGCCGCCCCAAGCGGTTTCATACGCCGCATAGGTGGCTCCCGAGTTGGCTTTCTGTATGTTTTGTCAGCAAACCTCAAGGCTCAACAGATGCTGCTGCCAACCAACCCAATACGCGAAACTCTGTTCCAAGATATTGACGACTGCGGGTATCAAGTCGGTCCGCCCCACGTGTTCAGCGATGAGACTGCATGGTTGCGTTATCATCGGGAGTTGCGAGAGGAAAACGGGAAGCTCACGCTAAACGCGCCGTCGCCTGGAACGCCTTGCCCCAGTAATAGAAGTCTCCTGGAACAGCGACCGTCAAGTGGGCGATTTCGTACACCAACGCCTGGATGATCTGCTGGGTGCACGATGCCTGCGGCGCGCGCGGTGGCAGCCAGGTAATCGTGGGCAGCGCATACGAGAGCTTCCAGACGTTTCCAAGCACAGGCTTCATATAACCCTTGGTACCCAAGTAGCTTAGGCCAGTAACATAGGAAGGGCTAACGAGACGCTTCCTGCGAATTTCGAACCGTGAGAAAGAATGTTGAGGGACAAACCAAAACAACGCCAACCTGTGGTGTGGCCACGAGAGATGCAACAGGTTCGCAGCGTTCCCGACGACGTTCCATGTGAAGCTCATGGTGGCCGTATCGCCCGAAAAAGTGTAATCAAGCGCAACACTAGTCGGGTAATTCGCCGAGTATTGGTCAAGGATCGCTTGGCTTGTACTTTCCGCAGTGACACGCGCCAACCGGATGACGCCGGAGAAGGTGGCACCGCCCGTGAGTGTTGTTTGTGTCGCGGTCAATGATATCGAGCCACCAAGAGAGTATATGACGTATGTTCCGGCGCTATTCGTGACGGTGAATTTGGTGCCCGTTACCGTTACTAGAGTGAACCCAAGAGGTTTAAGCGCAGCATTTGAACGGCAACGAAAAAGTTCACACCGGAAGATGTTCCGATAGTATTTCCATTGATCGAAAGAATGTTACCGTTTCTACTCGTCAAAAGAATTGTGGCGGCATTGTAATTCAAAGTCATGTAGGGAGCTCCGGGTACGAGGTAGGTTGTGAAGCCAGCGCCAGAGGCCGCGAAATATTTAACCGTGACGCTTTGAGTATCCTGGCATGCCTGGTTAGTGATTGACGGACACTTAGGACGCATTCTTACCCAAGCCGTAGCCTTGTGACTCGTGTGCGAGTTCGGGTTCTGGACATAAGACGCCTCCCAGTCCATCTGTGTCGTTTGAATGATAGAGGTTCCGTCGAAGTTCCTAGTGTTCGAGATACCGAACTGAAACCCAGTGTCCAGTGCGCAGGACATGAAAGGGAACGGGCCTGCGACGACCGAGTTCTGCGACGGCGCGGCTGCATAGCCCACCCACCAACCCGTCGTCGGGAAAGGCGGCTTGAAATCCTGGAAGAACGGTCCTGGAGGCGCGCGCTCGTCACTGTACCGCCAGGTATCACAGGAACGGAGGTGTCAATAGGGCCTATAGCGGCCGTTACAGACGAGACGAGGTAGGCTGCCCAGAAGCAAAGGAGTAAAGCCATGATTCCCCCTGCGCGACTCCGACGGGAATTTTCGTTCTTGATTATAAAAGCGCGTAGGTCAGTGTCATGTGGACCTAGGAAGATGGTGGACGGGTTGTCAGACGACAATGAACGGCCTGCAACGAGTCGCCTAACGTGAACTCAGAGTAGAAATCGAGAAACCGATGTGCGCGATGGGATGAGCAGGTAAACGTATTCTTGGCGTTCATCCAGGCCTTGCTCCGAGGTGACGACTTCAAGCCCCCTCTCGATGTAAAGTGTACATGCAAGGAACTACACCTGATGGTTGTTGCGCAAGACAACAGAGCACATGTCCCCAGATCTGAACAGAAAGATCCCAATTTGACTCGCCCGGGATCCATGCAAATGGTGAGATGTTATTGGAAAAGATCCGAAGCGCCAGTTTGGTGGAATCGGTTCTCACTAATACACCGATATACGCGTCTCCGCCTCGAAGGCATCCAGGAACAGTAAGCGTCATGCCTGCGGAAATGCGTCCGGGACGGGTCAACTATGGATACAGGAATCGGCGTCTACTCGACCATGGAGGTCACCGTGGTCGTCTGGGCATCTGAGGTAGATTATTATCGCTTGAATGGCTCACATGCTCTCCAAAGTTCTCTCCGATCGGCGCATCACGGCGCAAGAAAGATCGCTGGGAGCAATAGGTGGGTTACCCTGTTGCGGGTACTGGATATCAAAATAAAAGGAGAGGCCATAGTTCAGACCTATTCCGTCACGCTTCCGGTGAACGTTAACGTTGACAGACGTTGACGTCAGGAGTCAAAAGAGGAAGGCGGATAACGGTCCGGTCGCTTTCGATCATCCTTCCCACGGCGGCTAATTGTGTGAACGGTGCCATGTGCTGGTGAATTTTCCAATAAATAGGGGCTTGAATCCAAATTTTTCATGTCAAAATTCCGAAAATGCGATTTTGCGAGCCTAAATGCGCGTGTTTCCTAAATCTCATCTGGTACAAAATCCTGCGCACGGAAAGGGTACATAGGCTAACATAGCTTACACTGAAGGCATGCGATCCATGGGCTGGAATTCTGAGGAAAACGACAAAAATAAAGAAAATTGGCCGTCGTTGACCGTATGTAATTTTTGAGACGTTCAAAACATGGATTTTTGACGCCAAAATGTAGCGTTGCTCCGGACAACGCGTGGCAGGAGGTTCGCGGGCCTTCTGGCATGCAATATCTCAAGGCGGCCCACAGTTCGCTCGGTTGACGCCTGTGAGGTTTAACTCAACACTTTCCTAGACACAGCACTTTGAGCTCATAAGTAGTTCGTCTGCGCCCGGTCAAAAATTATCTCAAGAATGCTCGTATGGTTCGTGCACTGAGGTATTTTCAAACCACCGCTCAGGTTTTTTCACTATCTATGAGGATTTTATTTTGTATCTTTTTGACTATCTCGTGTCATGGACGGTAGGCAGATCGGGAGAATATCAAACGGATCAAGGTTGGCACTGGTTTGGCTCCACTACGCCTACACGTGTATATCGACCGAAAATGGATTCTTACCTCAAATTACTTAAGATGGTCCCGCGGCTGTCAAAAAGTCAAAGTCGACTCCATGTTCTGCCTGGTTCACGCTCCGCTCATACAAACCTCTGTACCCTCTCTTTTTCCCTGTGACGCTCTTGATTGAATTCGCTTTCTTGTTCGCAATCCTCCGCGCAATCTCCTCGGCAGGAAGGTCGAGCTGTATGATCCTATTCTCCACATCACACCTGACGATATCGCCATCCTGTACCACACCAAAGACAGAATCTGTAACCACAGACTCTGGTGAGATGTGCAACACAATCGTTCCACCGGCTGTCCCGGACATCCGTCCATCAGACAGCCGCAACATATCCTCTACACCAATCGCCCCAAGCTTGCGTGGTATTGGGATTAGACCAGCCTCAGGCATCCCAGGATGCCCAATTGGACCAATCCCTTTCAGTACAAGGACCGATTCGGGTGTTACCACCAGATCCGGGTCATCGATGCGCTGCGCAAGATCTGCTGTGTCCGAAAACACAACCGCGGGTCCCGCATGGTTAAGCAGGCGCCTGTCTTTGGAAGCAGATGCCTTGATGACGGCACCACCGGGGCGAGATTACCTCTCAGGACGACGATAGAGGAGCAAGGATAAAGCGGGTTGGAGAGTGGGCGGATGATCTCGCGGGAGTAG